>JABBWA010000060.1:0-266592 GCA_016628065.1 Suillus lakei | reverse complement strand
AAGAACGTAACCGGAGTGGTCATCTCTGCTATTAATCTGTTGCGGTTGCAGAGTGAACGATTCAGCATGAGCGGGTACAAGGTTCTCGAGATCTAGTGCGCGCCATAAGTTGCCATAGGGTGACGACGGCGCGATGACGCAAGATGGAGATGGGCTGCTCTAGTGCTCTTCCTCGCTCCCCAGGATACTTAGGGATTCTTCATAACATTTCCCATTGAATACAAACAACAACATGAATGTCATTGTCTCAAATTAAGTTCGACGGGTATTGGAAGCCCTCCAGGCCCAAGAAGTTCTCCTTCATGCTTCTTACCGAAATGAACCTGCAGAAGATGCTGATGTTCCCAGCTTTGTCGTTGGTCCCCCCCCAAAGGGTTGTTGGCCCACAACCGCGCCAGTCCATTTCTCATTGTACGTAGTTCGTGGCAGTCAGAAGGGCTTTGCGGTCTGCGGCTAAGCTGGAAAAGAAGTTGTCAGTCAACGCATCTCGCAGAGACCTTGCTACTTACATGGAGCCGGTCAGTGCATAAGGTGAGGTGTTGTCGATGAGTTCCAGAGTCCCCTCATATCCGCATCGTCGTATACATGGACCTGAACATTTGTTAGTGCATCTTGCCGCATTTCTGAGCACAACCGTTACCGTGATGACCGCACCGAAGGTTTCTTCTTTCATCGTGAATGACTCATGACCTTTGATTAGAATGATGGTGGGCTGTAGCCCTTCGAGTCATCGCCTGCAGGACCATCAAAAAGTCGCAGGTCACACTAAGAACCTCTCCCCTGTGTCCTTGGCTTTCTGGATGAAGCCCGTTATTTTATCATAAGCCGGACGACCTCTGTGATATTGTTCAGTGACCAGTGCGCAGCCTGAATGCATGGAAAGCGAACGCACATCATGGCTCCCATGGAGCTGCTGAAGTCTGATGGTGGCCCGACTTTGATCTTCACAACCTCGGACAGGAGCAGATCATTGAATCCAGATGACCAAAGCGAAGAGGAAACATAGCCGCGACAACGCAGAACAACTTTGTCCTGCACACACACGCTTGTCAATCTTGAGTGCCACTCACACTCATACACATACACCTAATATGCGCACCTTGATACTCGAAGCCGCCACAAATGCACTGCAAAACTGCATCCTGTCTCACCGACGAGTCTTGGATACCCTTTGTACTCGTCTAGGTATATGGCAATATCTTTCCATAAGCTTCTTGAATGCAGAGGTGATGCCCGTGATATGAAGTGCTCTAAAGCTGAGGTGCGATATTACCGGTGCGAAAACTTCTGGAGGTGGCTCGGGAACGATCTGGATGGGACGCCGGCCCTCCGCGAGAATCTGGTAGATCAAATAGTTTGAATATGTGGCCGCCGGTTAAGGTTTCTAGACGACCGTGTTGCCGACGAGCGCGATAGCTAAGAGATGACTCGCTCAGAATGCCAAAAATAATGATAGAATAGTCGCTCGTACCACCTGGAAGGTTACCACCGATTGCTGTGAAGTTGAATGTCGAAACTGCGAGAACGAATACTTCCAGCGCACGATACTATACAAGCATTAGAAGTAGCTTCATAGAATGGATACTGGACTTACTTCCACGATCCTGCTGAGTTCTTAGGAGGTTGCTGTGCGTAGAGCTCCTCGACATATTTGACGCTAAAACGGAAGAAGTCCGAGAGCTACGAAAGTTCCATCAATCAACTGCCACCAAGACAATTCTCTCTTACATACCTCTGCAGCAGCATCTCAGCCTGTCACGCGTTCTTCCCTTGACCAAGCATAGTAGCCGGCACTTGCCGCTGACAAGCTCTGCAGCACGCAGGAAGGTGGTAGCGCGATAGTTCCAAGGCATGGCCTCCCACTCGGCCTTTGCAGAGAGCATCATCAACCGCACTGGCTACAGTGGCTTCATCTGCCTCGTGGTATGTGCAGAGATACCGGGCATAATCGGAGGGTATGGGCTGTTTTGCAAGTCTACCAGTTCTGACCTAAGATCCTCGGAAATCTAAGTCGTTGACGGAAGGGCCTGTGGCATTCTGTACGAGCTGGCGAATCATTCACGATACGGGGAAGCTCAAATGGAAGATATGTTGCATCTGAGCGGGGGCAGCTTTGAGACCATTACGCTCTGCTGATCCTGCAGCATGGCTTCGCTCTCGACATGGTTCAGAAGGAGTGACTCGTGAAGCTCACATAGACTGACTATAGGTTCATTTCAACTGCAGGCACCAATACTGTGAATTTGTGACCAGCCAACTTAGAGACTATGCCATAACAGCGGCGCGGAGTACATCGCGGTCCTTACGCGGGCTGCTGACTCTGAATCGGTCTCAACGAATTGACACGTCAGTCAATCCTATAGTGTAGATGTTTAGCTCATTCCTGCTTCTGGCCAAGCTTCTGGCTTCTCGACCTCGACCACATGTATGCAAGCAGCATATGCATTGGTGAATGTGTGACCTCGAGGCACGCAGCAAAATTTAGGGTGGCAGATATTCGGCAGACGCGGCTTGTCAAATGATCAGACAGGTCTGGCGTCTGGCAAGGTTTGGGTTTGAATTCGTGGGAGCTCACTTGGTGGACGTTCGAGTCGGCGAGCGCTTGATTACAGTCGTTCGTCCATACTATCACGAGTCAAAGCCTGCGATATTGCCCTTCAGGCCTCCCGCCATCATGATGTCCGACTGGTCGAAATTGTCGGGCAGTGTTTTCTCCCAAGCGTCTTATGCTCTGACAGAGGTCAAACATCAGGCGTGTTGATTGTTAAAACTTCGTTGACGCGGCTCAATACACAGCAATCAGGCTGCGTCCCAGAAAGATATAGACTTGAAAAACGTCGACTGGTCCAAAATATGGGCTGACATTCTCTCCCGTGTTTCTAGTGCTTTGGCACAGGCCGGACAACTGGTGTATGTTATTCGCTGCTTGATTCATACGTCTTCGTTGATGGGCATCATGCATACTTTCTAGGGCCAAATTGTTGGGCACTATTCTCTCCGGTATTTTGTTCGCTTTGACAGAGGCCAATACCTGGTGTAGGTGTCATCCAGCTCTTGATCGCGACATATGCTATGGGACTGATACATACCTTCCAGCAATCATGCATCCATACGCAGCAGCCGGAGCCTTAATATGCATCTCTGCGTTTACAAATATTGGGATCTTCCTGACATTACTGCAGTTGACGGGAACAATTGCGGTGTTCCTGTGTCTTCTCCCGGTACGGTTGATCATCTGGTGTTTTGGCTTCAGGAATCAGGGAGTCGAGCAAGGTACACAAAAACAGCGTTTTCCATTTGCTAGCTGAACACGCCATGACAGGTTCATTTGCATCCCAATATCAGTCCAGTCATTACGGTGGTGCTGTGCCACGAGGCTCTGGCTTCGCGAAACTCCAATCATTTGGAGCCACCATGTGGACAGTCCCGTTGACGCTTATCTCCTTGTTGTCGTATATCGGAGTTGCGGTTGTCTTGGGCCGGGAGTGGGGGGTGGTGGCTCCAATGAGGCGGCTGGCATTGTTTTGTATTGGACGAAGTTGAAATGAGACTACCTTGTTGAGGTATTCGTGTGCCTATTCTCAAAAGAATGACAAAGTTTTGGGTTGATTTTGTGGGAGCTCGATGCAGATTATGGTACCAGCTTCGTAACTGGTGCACAAAGTACAGAGGAGTGCAGGTGGCGTTGACTGGGGCTGTGGTTTTGATCTTCCAGACCTACAGCCACATCCCAGGAATATCTAGACCTGCCTGATATCGACTAGTGGAAATTGTCGCGCGCTGTTTTCTACAGTCACAGAGGCCGGACGTGTGTTCACGGGTGATTCATTTGTTACACCTTTTATTAATGGGCTTGATTTTCTACCAATCAGGTGGTTGCAGGACTCGTGCTCCCTTATCACACCAAATCGTGCGCCACCGACATTGTCCGGACAAATGGTGCTATACACAAGAATGTCATCTCACCTGCTTACTGGGTATATGCGTGCTAGGTTCCTCTGCTACGTAGTGTTCTATGAAGTCACGCACTGGCGACAAAGGTAAGCAAATACTTATTGTCAATAGCCCACACTAACCAGTCATTTTTTTCTGTGTTTCCGCCAGTCACGGACTCATAACTCCTGCCAAACCATGCTACACCAGCATCCAACTCGGAATCAGGAAACCAGGAGATGGTGCAGCTGGGGGTTGGGCGAGGGATTGAGCTTGTGATTGATCAAGCCGAAGAGCCAATGATGCTACTTATGACCTAAGTTGTCGAGAGAAAATAGAGAATGACAACGCGCGCGGGGTTGATTTCATGGGAATGTGGTGTTATGGGCGCTCGGCGCTTACTATCTATCGCTGCCTTTATAAACAGATTTGTCCAGTTGGCCTTGTCCTTCAGGCTTACACGCACACAGCCATGTCCCAGCAAGCTCTAGATCTGCCCAACATTGACTGGCCCAAATTGTGGGACACTATTCTCGCCTCTTCAATTTATGCTCTGACCGGGGTCAATAACTGGTGTAGGCTACCGCTTCTTCTTCACGAGGTTGTTTATAAACTTGATCACACACTCCGCAGCAATCAGGCACCCATATGTCGCAGCTGGAGCTTTGATATGCATCTCTGCTAATCCTGATATCCTTCTTACGCCATTGCGGCTCACAGGGAGAACAGCGTGTTATATCTGTCTCCTCCCGCTTCGGTTGATCCTCTGGCCCTTCAAGCTCTTGGGCAGGTTCATCCTGTATATTTTCGGTTTCAGGAAACAAGGTGTAGCGAAAGGTACATCCTAATCATTCAACTACAGGTGTCTTATCTCAACTAAACGCGAACCTGGTAGATTCATTGGCATCTCAGTACCAGTCCCATCTCTATGGTGGCTACGTGCCACGGGACTCTACCTTCGCGAGGTTCCAGTCATACGGGACCGCTGACTATTACGATGATATAGAAGAAGCGCTGATATCAGCAAATGTTGACGACTACGAGAATAGAGGGCTTGACGCGGGATCGGCGGTTGCGGTTGCTGTCTCCTGGCTGTCAGCTATTGGAGCTGTATTTGTCTTGGGCAGGAAGTGGGGGTGGTGGAATTGATGCGGTTGCTGGTAACATGTATATTCAGTACTCATGATCATGATGGAGGAAAGAGAAAGTAACTTGAAGCTGACGCTAGCAACATGAAATATCATGGAGCTATATCGACGCAACTAAGTGACGTGTTCATCTATTTAGTAAAACGTACGCTTGTTCCTCGTAGGCTTGCATGACCCTGTCGTGCTACCTGAAGTATCGTGTTGATGAGCCATCTTGGTCCAAGTTCTGCAAAATTCCATTTTGCTTCGCCCACTATATGCGCGGAGTCGGTTGCACTCTTCACGCGGGCTGCTGACTCTGAATTGGTCACCGCGGGGTGTAATTGTCTTCCTGGCTAAGTTTCTGCTTGTCGTCCTCGGGTTGCGTGGAAGCTACATGGTGAATGGGTGACTTCGACCTATGCAGCAAAATTTGGCATATGACTTTGTCAAAAAGGGTAACAAGTTCGGGTTTGATTTCGTGGGAGTTCAACAATTGATGGTCCAGGCCTAGCCGTCGATGAGCGCTTGGTTGCTCATGCAACTCGAAAGAACCACAAAGCCTGTGGTATCGACTTTTCACGCCTACAGGTTCAACCATGCCCAAGGAAGATATAGACCTGCCTGACTGGTCGAAATTGTCGGGTACTGCCCTTTCCAGTGCCCCCCATGCTCTGACAGAGGTCAAACAAATGAGGTTATTGGCCCCATGAGTATGCACTGGCATGGCCTTTGCTGATGGTAGCTCAACATGTTTTAGCAATCAGGTCGTATCCCCGCCCGATGTAAACCTACCTGACTGGTCGAAACTGTCGGGCGCTGTTCTCTCCCGTGCGTCTGATGCTCTGACAGAGATCAAACAACTAAGGTTCTTCGCCCCTTGATTATGCATGTCTCTTGTTGATGCGGCTCAATACACTCTTTTCAGAAATCAAGCCATGTCTAGGAAAGATATAAACATGCCAAACATAGATTGGTCGAAAGTATCGGGCGACCTCTCTCGTGCGTCTGACGCTCTGACAGAGGCGAAACAATTGGTGTATGTTATTCACCTCTTGATTATGATCACGCCCTGGCTGATGGGCTTGATGCACACTTTCTAGTAATCAGATTTCCATGTATCGCCACTGGAGCTCTGATATGCCAATGTTTCAGCAATACCAGGAGAAGGTGCGGCGGCTCATTGAGATGAATTGCGGTACGTTAAGAGGGATATGATTTTTTCGCAGATGATCTAACAGAAGATTCAGACCTGTTCGGCGTCCACTGGACCAAAGTGTGGAGGAATATTCTCCCGGGCGCTTACCAGTTGCGGGACACTATTCTCTCGGACGCTTCCAAATTGTGGAGTATCATTCTCTCGCGCGCTTTCCGATTGTGGGGTGTCATTCTCTGTGGCCCTTCTAAATTGTGGGGCGCTATGCTCTGGGGCTCTTCCAAATTATTAGGCGCTGTTACCTTGGACACTTACAAATTATGGGACACTACTAGGATTCTCTTGAGCACTTCGGATTCCAATTTGTGCACTGCCCTCTCCAGTGTTTCACATGCTCTAACGGGAGCCAACATCTGGTGTAGGTCATTTTCCTCTTGTACAACATTTCCTGAACGGCTTAAACACTTCCAGCGATCAAGCATCCATATGTCACAGCTGGAGTTTTGCTATGCATCTCTGAGAATCCTAGAATCCTTCTAACGCCATTGCAGCTGATGGGAAAACCTGCACCGTACACACGGACCTCGACTGTTTCCCTGAATCGTGGTTACTACAAGAATGTGGATGCACACAAAGCTGAATCGACGGTTGTGCTCAGTGTCTCTTGGCTGACGGGTCTTGGGGCTGTGTTTGTTTTGGGTAGGACGTGGGGGTGGTGGGATTGATATGGTGGTACCGTATACTAGTGTGACATGTCAATGTGCCCTGCAGGCGCATGAATAAACCCTTTACCGACAACATCTCAATGAACGAGCGGTCGAGGTGTGATTTACTAGTTTCCACTAATCACAACGCCTGGAAATTGGAAAACTCGCTCGAGCAGAAGAGGGGCCGTCTGATGACCACATAACATGGCATCAAGCACACCGCCATGGGCAAAAACTCGACCCCAACTGAAACGGGCTTCGTCGGCCGAGATCAAGTTTTTGCCCATGGCACAGATTCAAAACTGAAAGACAAATGGGCATGATTTCGAGGCCTTTTGTTCTATCAAGTATTGCCAGGGGTTAGACACTGTACACACCTCAGTCCATCGAATTATGTCGAGTGCCAGATTAATTCTCTCAACCACCACTATATCGTGCATCATTGTGCGACGGAACGCTGTTCCGAATACGCGTCACTCACCATCCAGTGCGTACAGGAGGCTGTGATACATAAGCCTTACCATGAGGCCAAGAAAAAGACGCGAGAACGTCTGGACTCTGTGTGTACGTAGTATGCTTGAGAGCCCTGTAATATGGCCTATCATTTGGATCAGCGTCCTTTCTTCTAGACTTTAGCTCAAATACTACCATGTTCAAGAGATAGGAGCAACGTAAATGTGTGCGCGATGCTCTTGATCTCTCATACTGGCAGGACCATGTCAAGTTTCCAGGGTATAACGGAATGAAGTAACTGTTATTTGTCCTTATTGAATTCTAAGGTCATTACATAATCTGTAAGGGTACGCAAACAAGCTCGATTTGATTGCAATTCCCCTGCTTCATTCCGACGAGTCCATATCCCATGGTGCGCTACCACTCTGAGAACTTGAGGCAGTATTAACGATTTTAATGTCAGACAGTTTGCTCGTACTATCTACGTGGCGCGTGCAAGTACGGCGATAGATGTCGAAACGAGCATCCAGCGGACAGAGCACAGCAGAGTAGCTTTGGGAGTACGTTGTCTCGACTTTCCCCGGCTCTCCTTTCATATTCTCACATATAATGATTAGATCAAAGCTGGACCAATAATAATTCGAGAGACATGGCAGTTCCATATACGTAAGTTGTTCGGGATCTATGACGCAGGGAAGGTCGACATACGGTCCAATTCGTTAACACCATGGTTTATAGCACTGAATCAATAGCAAGAGACGTCACCGCTCTACAAGATAAGCCTTTATGGCCACTGTCATCATACGGCGCTGCGAAGTATGAACCGGTGGTTATCGTAGGACTAGACGAGTCATTTGAGGAACTTCGTGTGAAGGCGGTCACTGCGTTGAAGGCAGGGGACCATCAACGAATATGTGCGTAACCGAACAGGGAAGAAAACTTTTAATGACTGATGAATTTGCTTACAGATGAAATACGAGTCAGATAAAATAGCTGCCTCGGAGCAGGCGTACAACAACGCCAAGGAACAACGTTCCGCGGTTGCATGAAGCTGCTTTCAAATTGAGCAAGGAAGCTGCTTTACCTGGTTCGAGTGCGCTCGATCATGTTTCCGCTTTTGGTGGGCGATCAGCGTTTGGTAGCGGATCAGCGTTGAGTGCTGTCCCTCAACCTTCAGTGTCTGGCACAGCTTCCAGTGCCTTTGGAAAATCTGCGTTTGGGCAGCCTGCATTTGGCCAGACAGGATTTGGCACATCCGCAGTGGCGTCTGCATTTGGACAACCCGCACAGACCATGTCAGCGTTCGGGCAGCCACAACAGTCAACGTCTGCATTCGGGCAGCCTGCTCAGACGACATCAGCGTTCGGACAGCCGCCAAGCTCTGCGTTTGGGCAGCCCTCTGCATTCGGTTCAGCCAACCAGCCAACATCGGCTTTTGGACAATCATCATTGATTAAACCCGGGTCTGGTGCATTTGGCTCTTCAGCACCTTCCATAAGCGCATTTGGCGCTCCGTCAGCATTTGGGAGCACCGGCACTGGCACTGGAGCCGGTGGCGGGTTTTCTGCCTTCGCACCTCAGCCGCCATCCGGGTTTGCGTCAGTACCGACACAAGCATCGGCGTTTGGACAGCCGTCATTTGGAGCCCCTGCCCCGGGGCCAACACAAAGTGCATTTGCTGCTGCCAACACAGGTACAAAGTGCCTTTTCTTCTGCTGCACCAGCCCAGAGTGCCTTTAGCTCCGCGACACCCTCACCAAGTGCTTTTGGCTCTACGCCATCTGCACCAAGTGCGATCGGCGGGTCCTCCGTAGCATTGCAGTCCGCCTTTGGATCAGCGCCAACGACATCTGCATTCGGTAGCACAGGTGCAGGAGCTCCATCCTTTGGCGTTGCTGCGCCCGTGGTTGCTACTGCTTTCACAACTCCAATGGCAACAACCCCAACCGATGCTTCGAAACCGTCTGCATCAGCACCTGGGTTTTCACGGTCTAAAATCCAGATAAAGCCTGACAGATACGCTGCTCTATTACCGCCAAACTACATGGACTTATTGCCAGCAGATGTAAAGGCTGCGTTCGCGGCAGAGAAATTTGAATGGGGGAAGATACCAGAGTGGATACCGCCGAAGGAGGTGCGGTAGGCCTCGTTGTGGTGTTAGCGGACTATTGTATGAGTTAGCCTTATGTGTTTTTTTTACAAACTCCATTATAGAATCGCAAGTACTGTACAATACTTCACGGTATCACTGTAAGTAACAGCGGCTGGTTGTTATGTAAGTTAGTGTGGTCTGGATTTGGAAGGTAGCATTAGAGCTTGATTAGTAGAGGCTCCAGTCGGGCTCCAGCATTTTCAGTTTGTCTGAAGATATACTGACCAGGATTCGGATGCTCCGGCAGGCTATATCTGAACCAGCACCAAAAAGATCTCATATCCCACTGATCGATCCCATCTTGGTTGTCTACTACAACGTTCACCAAAATGCCTTCAAAGTTTGCTGAGCCCTCTGCATCGGACACGACAGCGACGCAGGAGTTGCCGTTCATTACCTTTCCGCCCTTCCCAAAACCCCCACCAGGAGTGACGCTTATCCCTTTCAAGGACTTCAGGGCGCGCGGGATACAGCTGTTTGCTGAAGTTGTTGGCGGCCTGAACGAGGAAGACATGGAGCTCGATGCCCTGGGGATACCCACCGTCGAGTTACGTGTGAAGCATTTGACCGACGAGTGCAAGAGCAATACACGTAAGAGGAAACGCAAGAAGAAGACTGCTGCTGTAGATGGCGCGCCTGCAAGGAAGGTCCCGTGGTACGAAGAGTGGGAGGAAGGCGAGGATCTGCGTATCACGAAGGGCAAGTTCGATTCGTAGGTCGTTTGTTATCGTCTATGATCGCATCTTGAGGTCCACGATATGATGAATTGATACTGACCAGTCTACTAGGAATATCTCTCATGTGGATCGCCTCTTTCATGCTGCAAACGACTTTCGGGTCAATCGCACTTGGCCGCCGATCACTGCTGGGGTCGGCCAGCTCTGGGACCAGGTAGTTATTTTTATCGTTGCGTTTGCACCAACCTCATAGTTTCTCACAGTTTCGTCTGTACGTTGGACTCCTTGTCAATCCAACTGTCTATCGCAAACCAAGCAAAGATGGGGAAGCAGATGATGATGACGACGACAGTGATGGTCCTTCTAACATCCATATCAACACGGAGGACACCTCTGGACCAGTTCCTCCCACAAATGATCCTGCTCGCTCAGCTTACTCTGTTGAGTTGGACGATCGTGACGACGACGAAGGTACTATGCAGGCACACAAATCTGATCTGGAGGAACAGCGCGAGGAGAAGCTGATCGTGTTCTTGAACAACCCCGAGAAGTCGGTGACAATTTTCCTATCGTCTCACATGCGTGAACAAGGCCTTATCTGGTGGGTCTCTCAATAATTCTGAGCTACTGTTTCTTATTGGAGTATCTCTCGTAGGTCTGAGAGGAACCTCGTCAATGCACCACACCTCCTCAGTTTCTTCTTGAACTTTGTCCTGCGAAACCGCGTTCTTCCAAAAGCCTCACATGAACGCGGCATCCGCAGTGCCCTTGATATTGTGGAGCTCGCGAAGAAGGAGCTGCCTCTGACATACAAGATCGGGCAGGCGTTACCCGATGTGTTCAGCGATGGCTGCAAGGAGTGCTTTGGCAGGAAAGGCGGGATTGAATGGTGCCTTGACGATGGCCGAAAGGTAGACGATCTGCCTGCACCAGGTAATCTCAGCCATCTGTACGTGATTGCTTATTGATGTGTTAATATTTCATTTTCAGTCGATGCGACTATTACTGTTATCGATCAGCATGGCGCAGAAACGGAGATTGTTCTCCCAGATACGGAAGAAACCGCACTCAAAGATGCCATCGAGGACAACGTTGACATGGAGATCCAGGTTACTGACATGCGCACTACTGCCCCCGTCGCCAATTCCAACACCACCGCCCCTATCGCCACTGCCAATACCACCGCACCACCCGACATCTTGTCTGCAGACACAGCAGACACCGTTGCCGGCGGGTGGGGGTGCCACGGGCGACACCGAAGGCTGGGGTTCTGTAGGTTCTGACACCTGGGGTGCCATCGGCGATGGCGGCAAATGGGGCCCTGCGGATGACAATGACGAATGGGGTGCGGACTCCGCCCCACTCTCATTTGCACCCGAAGTGACTGAGCCCTCTTGGCTTTCCCCGCCGCCCTCGCTCACGTCTCTCCTGGGTCCCACCTCTTTCCCACTGACGCACAGCACAGGGATCGTAGAATCCTCCACGCGCCGCATCAGAGCGATCCACCCGCCCCCGAAGGATAAGGCGAAGATCAAGGGTGATACAGCGGAAATGGTGGAGGATGAGTTGGAGCGGAGGTTTGCGCGGGTCGTCATGAGCCCATGGGGGAGGGAGGAAAGCGACATTCCGAAGCCATCCATTCGCAAGACCTCCCGTGGCGCAGTGGTCATGCCCGACGGCGAGGTTGAAGGCAGCGGGTCCGGAAAGCCGCACAATCCGTATGAAGATGATATTGTCCTGGTTGTAGAGCCTGCCGCACTCGATACGCTGAGCCTCGGAATGGGGCTTGGTGGGCTATGGGTGCAGATCGTGCGCGGGGAAATGGAGGCGGATGATGAAGCACCGAAGAAATCTAACGCAAAACGCGGGAAGAAAGGCAAAGGCCCACTGGATGAGCTATCGGGGAATTACTGGTACCTCGAAGAGCTAATGGGCATCTTCCCAAGCTATTTCATGTCCAGGGAGAATGCGAAGTAGACAATCTTTGAGAAGGTGTTTTTTGTCCTGTCGTGCTTTTTGCTTTTGAAGTTTAGTGTTTGACGCCATCACAATGTATACTAGCTTACCTTTGACCTACCCAACGAGTGCGTAATGCGCCTTCATATTTAGCTAGAATTGAGTGCTAGGAGACGCGTTGGGTTTCATTTGGGTTCACAGCTGGCCAAAGTATCACCCATCTTCATGTCATTATCGGGATCAAACTCGTTCGGCGATACCCTAGCGCGCCAAGTACGTGTTCAAGGTACATGGGTGTCGGTTGGTCAACTTACTACGATCGAGGGTTGATTGAAGGTAATGTATATCTCTACGACCACTGGGAACATCGGTCACGATGTAATGCCACGGGCATCCGAGCAAAGCCCCTTGGGACAAGAGCGATTTTGAGAATCCTTGGGATACTACCGGGGGCCATGCGTTATATGGAGCATCTGGTGACTGGCCCGTCTATGAGGCAGGCCTCCGATTATAATAGACATCTGAAGGTCACGAGTCTCGGAGGAACCCTCCGAGAGTCCGAGTTCGACTCGCTCTGCACTCAAGGCTTCCGCCGCGGCGGTCGATATTCTGTCTATACAACCTAGACTCGTGATCAGTCTGACCATTTACGTCCTTGACAGAGAAGAGTTCTGGAACACCAGGGTGGCTACGAGCCTTAATACAACTCGACCGAAAAACGAATTCGGATTATCCACAGAATTATTGAATGCCTCTGTATTAAGCTGTTCCCGGAGCCAGAGCGGGGGAGAAAAGAGGGTACTAGCAGTCCGGCAGCGAACGAGTAGCCTAGCGGATCTATCACCAAGCGGGCGTAGTGTGCGGCGTTGATAGCGTGGTCCTCCATTGGCATCGCGTCACTGATTTCTAGGCGGCCACTACCAGGAGAGATATAAAGTTCGATAACTGTTCGGACCAGTTTGTATTATGTCAACACAGTGACTCATGTGGTACATTTGAGTCCGATAAAAGCCCTCTGCAGCCCTCTGTACGTTAAACTGAGACCCTCAGATTGATTCCAAGCAACGAGGCCTAAT
Organism: Suillus lakei; assembly: GCA_016628065.1. NCBI lineage: Eukaryota > Fungi > Basidiomycota > Agaricomycetes > Boletales > Suillaceae > Suillus > Suillus lakei. The sequence goes on along the minus strand of JABBWA010000060.1, from coordinate 253,355 downwards.
TCTGAATTCAGTGCCAGAATCAGTGGTGATTCTTATTCGATCGGGAATAAAAGGTGAGGCTCAGACTGGCGCTACTTGTACCGTGACATCGTCTTGCTATTGCCATCCTGATCTCACCTTGATCTGCCTTCAGATCAGATACCAGTGAGTAACGTTGATATTGATCCTCGTGTTTAGTTGCCGTCGCTGCCAGGTTGTTGGATGGATGTTGAATTGGCAGAAAAGGGACTGCAACCTTACCTTGATCGTATAATCACATGGCGCGTGTTTCGGGTTTGTAGGACTGCCGCATATCGCACCATGATCTATTACTCCTACAACATCACTTATCTTGGAGCTAACCAACATGTCAGATAGGACAAGACAAGTCTATAATCACCTCTCAGGTTCAAACACGATGTCGGCGGGTAAGCACTGACCATCATTGCGTCACTGTGCCCGGCATTCAAATATTTTCAATCAGAAATATGGCAGGATGTTCCCCTTGCTCCACCCGATAGGTGCATACAAGTCACGATACATTTATCTCCTTCACTAAAGTCGCGGATAGCATTTTCAAATTGACCGCGGCGTATAAGGCGGACACGTTTCCTCAGAAGGTTAACCTCGGTGTTGGGGCATACAGAGATAATGACAACAAACCCTGGGTCCTTCCTGTTATCAAGAAGGTGCGTCCTCTTTACATCTTAACCACGCTCTAAACTCAATTACTGCGTCACCGTAGGCCACACAAATTATTCTGAATGACCCTGATATCGATCACGAATACCTCCCCATCACCGGTTTACCGGAGTTCACTGCTGGTGCGGCGAAGCTCATTCTTGGCGCCGATTCGCCTGCTATTGCAGAAGGGCGTGCTGTTAGCGTACAGACCATCTCCGGAACTGGCGCAAATCACTTGGGAGCCTTGTTTCTAAGCAGGTTTTATCATTGGGATGCCCCCAAGCAGATTTACTTGAGTAATCCTACCTGGGGTGAGTTATCGTAGGAATGGGTACAACGGAAGTTTAATCAGACATTCCTGCAGCTAACCACCATGCCATTTTCAAGAATGTTGGAATTCAACCTGTGGATTATCCTTACTATGACCCGGCTACCATTGGCTTGGACTTTGATGGTTTCATTGGAGCTCTACAAAGTGCTGCGCCGCGCTCGGTGTTTTTGCTGCACGCTTGCGCCCACAATCCCACAGGAGTTGACCCCACTCGTGATCAATGGAAACACATCGCTGAAGTCATTATCGCTAAAAACCATTACGCATTCTTCGACTGCGCATACCAGGGCTTTGCAAGTGGTGACCTCAACAACGATGCGTGGGCAGTTAGATACTTCGTGGAGAAGGGTGTGCCGATGCTTGTGTGTCAGGTCAGTGTCATTTATCGGACTACTGCAGTACAGCTGATTGAACATGTTGGATCAGAGCTTTGCCAAGAATGCAGGTCTGTACGGCGAGCGGATCGGTGCGCTGCATATCGTCCCTCCTACCAAGGATGCTGCAGACCGTGTCAAGAGTCAGCTGTCGGTTTTACAGCGCAGCGAAATAAGCAACCCACCGTCTCACGGTGCACGCCTGGTGAGTCGATTTCGATATGGACTGCGCTCACCTGATGAGGCGTGGGGAACAGGTGTCGCTTATTCTCAACGATAGTGCCCTGTTTGACGACTGGAACCGTGACATCAAGACCATGGCTGAGCGAATTATATCCATGCGCAATGAGCTTTATCGACTCCTGACGGAGGAGCTGAAAACGCCAGGCAGTTGGATTCATATTATCAACCAGATTGGCATGTTCAGGTGAGTTTGTGCTATTGGTCGCGTATTGGCGCCGAGGTGTGGCATGTGAAGCATGCCACCCTGGGAATGAGCACCGTACTGATAACAGGCAACAGCTTCACTGGAATCAACCCGTCTCAGTCGCAGGCACTGATAGATACCTTCCACATCTACTTGACGGCCAACGGACGGATTTCGATGGCTGGGTTGAATACGCACAACATAAGATACTTTGCAGAGAGCTTGGACAAGGTGGTGAGGGGGCAGGTATGAACGACTTTTGGACCGGCACTATATTTGAGGGCGATGTCTTAAAGGCGAAGATGTTAGATCAACTGTGGATCTCTAGAAACCCAATTTGAATTTGCGTTGATTGAGATCTGTGGGTCACGGACCGGGACCTTAGTGTGGGGGCAGAACTATTTTGAGTTGGTTAGGTTCTGCCATTTACCATGCCCTGTTACTTTCGGCTGTAAATTGGGACTTTGACTGGAATTTTGGAACGAATGTTCTGACCATTACCGGTAACACCCCTTGTACAATGCAACCAATTACTGCCAACTACAAAGGGTCTCGAGAGTAATTCTCCTCTAACCAATGACAGTCAGTAGATTGGTATTACGGCCGGCCTGCGATCGTACCTTGAAGTGGTCAACCGGTCACGGCTACTCACAGTCTGCCGCGCTGAAGTTGAGATGAGTAGCAAACGAGGCCATGGTGTCGGTTTACGACGTCACTGACACTAGCATTGATCGGCTTGAAGCTTGAAGCCTGACGCTGAAGGCGGACCCGGACAATTTGCAAATTCCCGGACTCTCTCGGAGTCGGTACATCTTGCACGAACTTCACTGTAATTACAGGTGATCATTCATTCATAGATCTGTAGAGTTGTGGGGGCGAGCCAAGCTCGTGGCAGCTTGTCAAGCATCGTTTCTATTGTAGCATTTCGATGCATCCTGCGACAGGGGCGCTATTGAATGAAAAGTGAACCAACTTTTTTGCAGGTGGAGATTATCATACACGCAAATATGAAGACTGGAACACCAATCATTACGACCATCGCGAATTTTGATTCTCGGCGGAAGACAACATTGAATTCGTACATATCACATCAAACTTCTTCTTATGACCCAAAGAATGTAATTCCTCACACCTAGACAACAACGTTCTTCGCAAGGAATTCGGTCCACTCCTTTTCTCCCCAAGAGCTGGAAATTTGACTGGCAATCAAACCGTCCCAGAGAGCGGTAGGAGAAACATGCACGCCATTTTGCCTGGCGAATTTGACTACACGATGAAAGGTATGAGACCCATACCACCAAAAAAATGTGAAGACGCACTAGTATATTTGAGATCATCCGTGACTCCAATTCCGCCATTGGGAGTAGGCTTCAACTTGAGAAGATCCTTAAACATCGCCACCTGCTCCTCGTTGATTACCTGGGCAGCGATGCTGGCCAGTTTCTCGCGAATTTGCAGAGGAGTCATAGTGGAAGAGGGACCGTCGAAGAATTCAGCCTGTTGTTTGAAAAGCTGCATATCAAGTTTTGATTTAGTTAATGGGAATCACTTCGACCTCGTTGTTACAAGCGATGCTTACTGCGAGGGAGAATGCCCAGAATTTCTCCGGAGCAGCACGCACAACCTATATCGAATTGCCGTTACAGCCATCCGAAATGTATTTTGAAGTGCTTACCGCAAGTCCAGCTTCATGAGTGTAGGTTGAAGTTGCATGCCAAGGTTGGACTTGAAGCCTCATGATGACTTTTACTTTGCCATAATATAAACCTCCCACGTCCACCAGAGGCTTCAAAACGCTATCAATTGCAAACGATAACTTTGCGCTGTACGATTAACATGGTTAGCGAAGCAGCTCTACGGATTGGTGTCTGTGGATGTCAACCTAAACGGACAGACATAGTCAACTAGACCCTTAGTCACAAGGAACTTCAAGTTGAACAATTTGTTGACTCACGGAAGATATCAAGAGTGTGCGGAGCGTCGTAGACGCCCGCAATAATCGTCGGTCGAAGGGAGGGTTGAAGAGCCATGATACTCGAGTATTGAAACGTTGAAGGTTGACGCGGACGTCCGGGATATCAGTTGACGTGTGGTCAAGAACTCAAACTTATACTTAGGAGTTATCTGTCACATGATCATTAGCGCTGTAACCTTAATTGAGACGAGCATTCGAACGTTGAAGAAACCTGTCATTGGAACTTTATAAGAGAAGACTTCAAACTTGCTACTCGAGGTGAGTATCCCACTAGTACGTCTTCCACTTTGAAACTAAATAAGCCTAGCATAAAATCAGAGACAGTTCACGAATTTGCTTATAAGTAGTCACTCTGGTCCTTCGTGCATTATCAAACCCAAAACATGGCGATGACCTTTTCGACCTTCATAATAACACTTGCCGAGACGATACAGTCAGAAAATGGACCCAACTTGGCCTATCTTTTGCGCCCGACCAGTCCTCACGGGAAGGATCTAGTGAAGGAGTTTCGTAACCCTACAGTGCGTCTTTGACTTTTTTTGGAACATTGTCAACGTTCAGAGCAGATTTCCAGCGCGAAACACTAATGTCGCGCTATGGTGGATGTATCGAGAGCCCATGGGACGACATCGCTATCAGATATGTCATGGTCACAACGCACATCGCCCGCAAACGCGCCGGGGAGGCATTCAACGAGCAGTCGCAGCTCGTCTCGTGCGTATCTGTGTACTGTTAGATATTTGCTTAGCTCATTCGTTCACAGCCAGTTCTTTCGCTACTTCATCAACAATACTGGATGGACACTTCCTGCATTGTTCTCGATGTTGAGGGACCTGCGAGATCTTGCATTTGACGTGAGACATCACATCTCTACTTCTTGAACTCTTACAGAATGCTGTAGGCCGACAACTACGCAAAATACAATAATCAGAAAAGCGAGTGTATGGAGAGCGCTGCTGGCGTTGTTGTCAAGGCGTTCAGCAACTGCATGACAGACAGGTACTGTACCTGTTAACCTGTCCCTATATTTATGACAGGCGCCCAACATCTCGCTAGAACTTCACCACCGAGTGAATCTCGTAAATGGGGAGTCTACTACGTCGTCGGGCTTGTGTTAAAATGCTACTTCCGAGTCCGTCCTCTTCGTTCATTTGGCGCTTGCACTGCCCACTGAAAATTCCCAGGTTAAACGAATATCGTTGTCAAAAAATATCCTCAGAGCGCTTAACGCCAACCCTGATATACCACCTCTCTCAGAGTATCCACGCTCACATCAAGTATGTTCACAGAGCGTCCATTACTGAGGACCACTGACGTCACCATTTGTAAGGTCACCTACCGCTACTACCTCGGCATGCTAAGTTTTCTAAATGAAGATTATACTAAGGTGCGGGCCTAATCATGTTGCGACGTCATTCGGACTTAGCGGCTGCAGTCCGAACAGGAACTAACACTGGCATTTTACCAATGCTTCATCCCGGCACATAGTAATCAGGAGTAAGCAATGTTACTCATCGGCCCGTGCTTACAAATTGACACTCGGGTATTAGACGAATACTGACGTATCTACTCCCGCTACGTGTTCTCCGTGGGCACCTCCCGACCAGAGACCTGATGGACAGGTTCCCTGTTCTTGACGAATTGTTCACGCCCTTCATTGCTGCTATACGTGCTGGGGATATATCTGCATACGATGCAGCACTGGACAAGTGGGAACGGCGCTTGCTCGAGCTCAATCTGTGGTTGACACTGGAACGAGCTAGAGAGCTATGTATCAGGGGCCTGTTTAGACGCGTGTACGTAGATCACTGGTGAGCCATAACGTGGAATATACGCTAACCACCTTCATTAAGCTGGGTGGCAACCGACCAAAGCACGCGGATACCTATCTCTATGTTCCACTGCTCGTTGCGATTGAAGGGGATCGACGTTTCGATGGAGGAAGCTGAATGTTATGTTGCAAATATGATTTACCAGGGATATATGAGGGGTTATATATCGCATGAGAAGCAGATGGTCGTGTTGGCTAGTGTCAATGCTTTTCCCAGAGTAGTGGATCGTTCTGCACCGTTGTCGTAGAAAACACAGGAATACAGCTTACATGCGTGATGTTCTTTTAGCTGTTCGTCAGAATGTTATGTTGGACAATGCGAAGCTGTGAGACAACAAGGTGCAGCAGTGCATCTGAAGCGTGAGGGAGAATCAAGAGGCAACTGACTAGATGAAGGCATAAAAGGCAGTGTAGTGTCTGAAACTTCTCAAGCGCTCAAGAGTGCAGCATGCACAGCATTGGGATTTTGAACCATATGACCTTCCAGAAAACTTGGTCAGCACGGTAGCCCACTGGCAAGTGGCCGATACGTCGACAAATACAATCTCGTCAGACAATGCCTCATGGACAGCTGAGGCCACTGCAATAATTCTCTATCCATCCACAGCCTTTGAACGCTATATAAGCACTGAACTTGTTCCTCATCTTCGTTTCAAGCTTCTATCTCCCCTCCATCGATTATTCCTACGAGTACTACTACTCCCATAGATCTCTTCTCGCTTTTATAAACTCCCAAAGACCAACCGCTATCATGGGAAACGGGCCATCCAAGTCACGATCGCGGTCTACTAGGGGCCAATTTGGAGACTTCACTATTGATCATGTAAAGGACAGCAAATCATCTCTTGCTGGGCACACTGGTGGCAGCGATCAATCGGCCCCGCCACCGTATACTACCTCTGCCACATCACCAACACCCTGGTCCTCTGAAAATGACGCTGAAGGTATTCGCTTCCCTCCATAGTCTCGTCACACTAATTTTAATTTGTGATCTCATGACCAGCTTCTCGAGCAGCGGCCCGAATAGCGTATCTCCGCCAGCCTTTACGTGCAGAATCATTGGAAGATGCTCTTGAGACGCTGCGCCATTATGACACAATTATCATCATGGACGATTCCTCGTCGATGGCTGGTTCATTATGGAAGGAGGTATGATGCTTGTGATGTTCTTTGACGAGGGTACTGAAATCGTCATGTCCAGGCAAAACAGGCTCTCGCTACGCTTGCTGATGTAGCGGGCCAATATGATGCCAATGGCGTTGACATTCACTTCTTGAACCACTACGGAAGTATTACAGGAGTTGCAGTAGGTACCATATTTACACGCCACAAATTGGCACTGATCACGCCTTTAGGATTCTAAAGCTGTACATAAACAGTTCACCAACCTCCAGCCTTGCGGCCCTACCCCTATTGGGCATCGCCTCGATGTAATCCTTGGCGATTATTTCCGTGACCTAGACGCTGCTAAAAGAAAGGAGGATGCTGGTGACAATTTTGCACGCAAGCAAATTAAGCCCGTGAATGTGATCATTATCACTGATGGGGCACCAAGTGAGTCCACATCACACCTAATGGCTGATTTTGCTGACCTGTTCACGTAGCGGATGATCCCGAGAGTGTGATCGTCTCTTTTGCTAAGCGACTCGAGGCCGATAAGTGGCCACTTGCACAGGTGACTACGCATGGCTTCTTAATTGCACTAGTTGCTGATAAAAGTTTTGCATAGGTTGGGATACAGTTCGTTCAGATAGGGAATTCGAGACGTGCAACCCAGTTCCTCGTAGAATTGGATGATAGCTTGAAGCAGACGCATCATATTCGGGTACGTCACAGCCTGACATATCAAGGCATTCTTTACTAAAAAAACGCCGTTAGGATATTGTCGACACAACACCGTATATCGGCCAACTGAATGCTGAGATGCTCATTAAAATTCTCCTCGGTGGTATCAATCGCCGGGTGGATACTAAGGGTGGTGCTGCGGTCATGTATTAGGTTGTTTTGAATTGCAACGTGGCAAGACACTGCTAGACATTCTATCATATATGGAGCTCAGGATTTGCTGTCAGCTCGGTAATTACTGTACATTCCACATGCACATAGCCTATTTTACGAGTACTGAATCACGAATCCCAATCTTCCAATGCAAATGCGAGAGCCCCGAAAGCAGGTGCAGCTTTAGACATACCTCCCGCCCAGCTCTCGCTCCCCCTGCGAACGAAACGCACAACACCATCCAGTTCCGATGACAGCTTATCCAGATGATTGGGGAGATCGCCCTTGTAGCTCATTACCGAGGCAGCCAGAGAAAACGAAGGCTCAGGTGAATCGCCCAGTATCTCATCGTCATCGTCGTCATCACTTTCATAATTCTCCGGCGCAGAGAACCCAATGGTGTCTCGGCGAAGCCGTCTCTGTCGATGGCTTCGGTGGCGCTTCATAACGATAGAGAGTCGTGAGATATCGTGGGTATTGTCACCTGAAAACGAGACGAAAATATTGCTGAAATGCAGACACATGTCGAGTGCTGACAAAACAGCCCGGTGGAGAGCAGAAGTCTTGAACAGTCATCAGCGCAACCAACAAGACAACAACAAAAACAGACGCACTTCAGGGTGAAGCAGACAACCGCACCGAATTGTGTCCAAGCTTCGATGGCACATGTCAGTGAGGTAGTTGTAGCGCAGGTCCAAGAAAACTCACTGGTCGTTATGGATTTTGATCATCTCATCTAGGGACTTTGCACCCTTGAAGTTCTTGTGGAACGTTACTAACTGAGAGTACAGGACCTTGATGGATGGTCAGAGCCGGGTTATTCGAGTGCCGGGGAGCTTACATGAGTCGTCAGAACATTCAACAATGTGCTTGCAAAGAAGACAGTGTCAGCAGACACCCACAACAACAACGCCGAATGGACGCACTTGATGAACCACGATAGCTTGCCCCTCATCGCATAAAATACCTTCAACTCATGCTTCATATGCCGTTCACTCCCTACTTCCCCTCGCACAAGAATACGTTCTAAAACACTTTTGGCTCTCTGTATTTGCAGAAGAAATATGAAGATCGATCCGTAGATCGACATCACACGCGGCGTGAAGATGTACGCCAATGGAAAAGGCACCGCATACTCGACGAGTAGACCATCAAGAGCTTTCACCGTCTGCGCGATGGCGGTGGTTTTGCTTCCCCGATAGGAGAGGCGAACAAGGGAAGTCTCGATATACTTGGTGGCATTATTCATATCTACGACGTCCCTGAGTGCGCTGTTCAGGAAGTGAAAGTCTTGCCAGTGCTGCTGGCTATCCATCTGGTGATCTGCATTAGCACCGGAATACTGGGATAGATGAAACACTTGCCTTTGCAAAGAGGACATCGGCGAAATGACCGATGACGTCTCCTCTGGTCATCAGAAACAGCCCTTCGATGGCCGTGATGTGGCGTGAAAGATCGCAGTCCTCGGTCAGCACCTGGGTGAGCTGAGATCCCGAAGATGTGTAGTAGGGTGCGAGCTTGTCGGAGATAAGGTGAGCGAGGCCCTCTGGATCTGAAGCATCCCTTTTGTGCTGTGCTATCAGCGTTGGGAGTGATGGCCAGTGAACATCATCCCCTGAATCGCCATCTGCTTCATTCAGCAAAGGAATCCCCAATACTCGCAGCAGGCCAACTGCTTTTCCGGTCTCCAGTATACGATCAGCTATACGCTCCAGGAATACCGGGACGGAAAGTTCCTTCGTACCCCCTGTGGGCGCCTCAAAGTCACTCAAAGTCCTAAGAACGTATCCATTCGCCCAGAAATCAGGGTCCATAAGTGGGAGCTCGTTATCCTCGACGAAGAACTCATCATCTAGGGTCTGATTATCAGAAGCTTCCCACGTGTCTCGCACCGGCATCCCATCGCTGACCCAGCGGCCCACCATCGCCCAAACAGGCTGTGCGGACCTGATGAACACCTCAGTGAGAGCTTCAGCGGTGATTTTGTCTCCTAGCGAGGACTGCTCCTCCGCAGAACGCAGACATGCGTCTAGTAAATGGGCAGTAACTGCTGCTGGCGGCACACGACTAGAGAGGGATGCCAATAACCAGACGTCTTCGTCGGACGTATTATCCGATTGCATGACATGGCCCATCAGCTCTCGCAGAATGGCCAAAAGGAGGTCGAAGGTCACTGAAAATGCATCTCTGACGTCCTTTTCGAGACTCAGTAGACTGACGACCAGCTGGTTTCCAAGGCCTGCGTGAGCGCGACATATCCGTTCTTCCTTGTCGGCGCACCAGCGGTCGAACTTTTGTAGCTGAGAATCGACCGCATCTGCGAAAGCTTCGATGGTCTGCGAACGCGTGTTGTGAGATAAAAGGTGCGTTGAGCTCAGAGGTGGGTCTGAGGTTGAAAACACATTGGAAAAAACTGCCGAGGTGAATTTTCTGATGTGGGACATGGTGCTTGCCAGTTGCGCAAAGGACGAGAGGATAGAAGTTTGGGATGCTAATGTCAAATGAACGAGACGAGGGGCACTTGGTGATGGCCGCTGCATAAGATCAGAAAGGGAGTGGGAATCTGTACGCTGCAGGTACCTACCATGAGCGACGGGGATCTCGAGTTGCTAGTGATCATGAGGTTTCTGCGCCCCTGGAGACACATGAGCACCTCACGAACAACGTCATGCTCGTTGACGTATTTCTGTAGGAGCGGTGAGTCACTATTACTTGCCCTAACATCGCAAACCTGACCTCGTGTTCAGGTCCGTTAATCAAGAGTGTTGTTCTTTCACCAAGAGCTCGGCTTAACGAAGGACCTACGGAGTGCTCAGCGATTGAAACATCAGAATACGACCAAGGTACCAAGTGTTGATGCATCACCCAGATTGAATGGCCGAGATAGATCGACATCTGTTCGCCATTCTTCTCTCCAGTACTGTCGAGCTTGCAGCTCCTCCACAACCCTACGATGTTGGTATGAAAGGCTTAGATTTGGTTGTCCATAAGAGGAGACTCGTTCCAGAGGACCAGGAGATGATGGCGGATCTTCGGTATAGGGAAACGAATCATTATCATCCAAGTCGTCCGAGTCATCGTCCCATGGTGAAAGTGAAGGAGTGCTACCATCACTCGTTTTTTCCCAACATTCTACTGTGCTTCCTGAGGGTAACCCATAAACACCCTCCCAGTGTTGTCCCTCAAAGGGTTCCTCGGCCAGGATGTCCTTCCAGGTAAGAGAGGGTGGTGGCTCTGGTGGATGTTTAATTGCTTCGACATATGCATCTGCGTGCTTGAGAGTAGATGCCACCGGTGCAGCAGACAGAAGCGCCTATCAAGCTGTTGGCTTTTCGACTGCATAGGATGAATATGATCTCACAAGCAGTTGCAGGTGGTCTGGAAGATGCGCGAGCTGCGAAGGAACCTTTCAGCATTGCACTTGCATACGATAACGAGGGACTATACTTTGATGTCACCGTCGATATTTGTGAGTTCCTTCGCGCTATCTTTCACTTTTCGGTATGATATCTCCAAAGCTTCCGCAAGTGTATCATTGGACTGTATACGGGATTTTTCGAGGAAACTAAAGGAGCATGCATTGGCTGAATAACACTTTTCAAATAAGACGACTATATGTACCCGTGAAAACGTTTGTCCATGGTAGCCATATCAGAGCTCGGACCTCCTTTCATCGCCGTAGCATGCTCTAGGTTCCTAGAAACGAAATCCAAGGCAATACGAAAGTCCTCCTCATCGTTCTCTGAAGTGAGTCCAGTGAGTTGTGTGATTAGCTTCTGACACAGAGGCACAAGTCGCGTGGACTGCCTGGTGGCCGGCCGCGAAATACGCGAACTTGGTCGAGAAACGCGTGATTGAGGTCGCAAGGACGCGCTTGAAACTGGTCTTGTGAATGATGCGCTGGAAGGTGGGCGCTGGGATAAGCTGGAGGACGGCCGTTGATGCAGCGCGCGGGAATGAGGACGGGCAGACAGTGTTGAGGACGGTCTGCTCATCGTAGTGTGTCGTGCTCGCTGATCCACAACGACTCGGACTCCGGAGCACTCGGCACTATTTGTTTGTGCAAGGTTTGAAATTTGAAAGCCCGCGACACTGTTGGCTCCTGTCATAAAAAGTTCCGCACAGAGGTTGGTTTTAGATAAATGATGTCGGCTTTGACCAACAACGCGCATCGAGTTCTGTTGCTGGGAGTAAGGGCGACTCGACAACCTTCCTTGACGCGGTCTATTCTGTCTTCGAGAACGTACGCTGCGTCTACGCGGACATGGACACCAAAAACGTCAACTCCATCCTCAAGTCCGCCAAAAGTAGCGAAGGCAACTGCTAGTACGAGCGTAGCAGGTGCTGGAAATCCAGCCATGACAGAGAACCTCCCTAATACGTCAGAAGAGATAGATGTTTCTGAAGTCATGAATGGAAGTATTCCACTTGAGACCGTGCCTTCTTCCGCATCTTTGTCTTCGCCTTTCCCTGGCGATTTTACAACAGCAGGCGACATTGGGTCCACTGATTGGTCAACGAGTTACCATGGCCTCTCTACTCAAGCCTTCTCAAAGGATATCGCTAACATTCTGTTGGCTCCTGTGGATGACATGGATATAGAGATGAAGCCAGGTACGTTTCGAGTGTATGGTTTGCAATTTATGTTCCTGAACATCATTCATAGATGGCTTGATTTACCTTCCAGAAATCAAGTATCGTCGCGTTCTCAACAAGGCGTTTGGACCAGGTGGATGGGGACTCGCCCCTCGCAGTGAGACCAACGTCGGGCCTAAAGTTGTGAGCAGGGAGTACGCGCTTGTCTGCCAGGGCCGGTGTGTATCTCATTGTCTTGCCCATAACAACATCTGAATATGATTTCATGCAGCTTGGTAGCAGTTTCCCGAGGTGAACAAGAATATTTCGATCCCTCCAATATCCCTACGGCCACTGAAGGCTGCAAGAGTAATGCCCTCATGCGATGCTGCAAAGATCTCGGAATAGCAAGCGAACTGTGGTGAGTGTCATTGCGGATGTTTCACCTCGGTTGTTCATTCTTAATACAGGGATCCGCGCTTTATTCGCGAGTTCAAGGCTAAGTATTGCGTAGAAGTGTTTGCAGAGCACGTCCCCACGAAAAAGAAGTATGTAAATTTCTAAACAATCCTGCTCTGGCTTGCTGATGGAATATCTCTAGGAAGAAGTTGTGGAGACGTAAGGACCAGCCGAAGTTTGATTACCCCTGGAAAGAGTAGACCTACACAGTATATCATCACCTACTTAATTTTTAGGACCACTACCTGCCCTCCATTGTTCGTAACATTATCTCCAGCTGTGCATTCTGGCAAATGGGTTGTAACACCCAGATACCGACGAAATGCCTGTGATATGCACTCTGCCCCAACGGTAACTATGAGTAGACACGATAATTAATTAATGAATTCATAAAGCAGAGGCCATCGGAGTAGAGAGATGAATGTGTATCCTAAACTTCAAGATCGTGAGGTAACCACAACCTGTTGTGTTGGCTACTATCAAGAGGCACCCAAAACGAGGATTCGGTCGAGTATGAGGTGATAGGATACCCCTAAGCCAGGGGATAAGACGTTGACGTATGAGGCGCAGTTTGATGACTGTGACCACAATCCAGTCCAGGTAGAAGAATGGGAGATAGAAATTCTCCTCGCGAACTTCTTCCCCCTGTAATATATTAGCTATTATTGTATCGGTCGAAATGGGCATCATTGTGACGTCTGGAAGTGATGTATAACATCCACTCAAACGAGCAGTACCGAGTCGATCGGACAGTGACTACACAGATCTTGCGTATTACGAGGAGCCCAGCTTGCAGTAAAAGTTGAAAACCAGCAACTTACCACACTTCCGCTTGGACGCCAACTTGGAGCCCTTGGTATGAAGTATGCATCTGGAGCAAGGGTGCTTCGCTAATCCTTCTCGTCATCATTGAATCCAACCAAGGGGTCACCGCAAGCTTCGAGATGACTACTCAGGCCGAAGGGGTAGGCGAGTGAACACAACCGTGGTTGTGTTTGTCACCCGCTTGTACTGTTTTACATGATCCTGTTACAGACCCAGCATCTAGGCAAGCGGTTCCTCCTGTAGGTATCTTAGTCCACGGACGATAAGAAGAGATCGTACCCCATGGTGCAGCAAAGCAAGTTAGGAGTGTACTGCCCTAACAACACCGTCATAGCATCGGAGAAGCTGCTCAAAAAATTGCGCGATTAAAAGGAAGGAAGGCAGCCAGATTCTGTCGATCTTAGCGGCCTAAACAACTTGCCTTTTGTGATAATAGTAGTAACATGATTCCTCTCTTTTCCAAGTGCCATGACCACATGGTCTCCTTCATTATTCAACATCCCATCACTTGGGGTACATTTTCAGGCCATATTCAGAAGAGAATAATGACTATGGGTGCTGAGCCGGTGACAACTCGACGTGACAAAGTGCTGTTAGCGAGAATGTCAGGGAGTTAAACATGTGGAAGTCCCACTAGGACTCAGACTGGAAAAGCCCGGGTTGCAACTTCCTGCGCCTGTCACAGTCAATTGAAAGACCAAATATAAACATAAATCGAGGGTTTGGGAGCCTACTTGCCAGTAAATATTGGTGAAGATATTGTCTAGGTCATTCGCTTGAACTTGGACTTGAAGCTTAGCTTGCACTTCAAAGCTTCAAGTTCGAGAGTGAGGGAGTCGTTCCAGCACAGCCACTGAGGTCAGAGGCATGCACGCCGGTCGAGTCCGGCCCGCTATTGGATATTGAACGCTTCTTCAAGTTGGTTCGCTCATGTGCATGATCATGAACAAGTTGCTTCACCCTCTTCTTTCTCCTCGTCTACGCGCTTTCTCGGCAGTTCTCGGTCGCAGCTGTTTGAAAAGAAGTGTAACAACGTCACCTGCATTCGACTCTGATGAATCGCGGGAAGTGGAGGATTTCGGGGCGTACAATGTCATCTTACCCGAGGAGCCGTTCGTGTGGGGCGTATCCCATATCACCCAGCGTCCAGTTCCAAATCATATTGTTCGACCAAAATATGCGGTGCAACATGACCCCTCAATGTCATCGGAAACAGACCATGAACAGCAGTACGATGGAGATGGGAGAATAAAACTGGGTAGCAAAGACGAGAAGCGTGTGCGAGCGGCTGCGACACTTGCTAAGAATGTGCGCCAGTATGCTGGCTCGCTCGTGCAGGTGAGATTCATCAATCAATGTTTATAATGCGGACACACGATAATTTGTCGGTAGCCTGGTGTGACTACCAATTCGATAGACGCTGCAATACACAACTTTATAACCGCGCATGAAGCATATCCTTCACCACTACTATACAAGGGCTTCCCCCGTTCGTGTTGCACCAGTGTTAATAATGTTGTTTCACATGGCATACCAGATGAGTGAGTACCTTTTGCATGAACTGTCTCCTAAGACTTAGCAAGATGGCAGTCGACCTCTCGAGGATGGAGATATAGTTAACATTGATGTAACGGTCTACCTCAACGGATATCACGGTGATACTTCTTCTACTTTCCTCGTCGGAGATGTTGTAAGGAACATTCTATAGCACAGTTATATTCTTCGCGATTTACTTGCACGACAGGATGAACCTGGCCGAAACCTCGTGCAAATGACAAATGCTGCACTTGAGGCTGGTATCGACGCTTGCGGGCCTGGTAGACCGTTTAATGGCATTGGCAGGGCTATACATGAACTCGTCCGAAATACTTGTCATTCTGTCTGTCCTGCCTTCGCTGGGCACGGCATAGGGACCGTTTTCCACCGACCCCCATGGATATACCACACTCGCAAGTCCACGTTTTGTTCCCGTGTTAAGGATATTTTTGTGACGTTGCTTCGCAGTAAATGATGAACCTGGCGTAATGCTTCCTGGCCACTGCTTTACCATCGAGGCAATCAGCTCAGTGCATGTCATGACCTACTGCTAACACCTGTTTCTTTCAGCCCTCTCTCGTTCAAGGTTCTAATCCTAGTGTCTGGATTTTCCCAGACGGCTGGACTGCATCGACGGAGGTATGACTGGCCTGCTATAAGCCCGAATATTTGCTTAACGGTTTCCTTGTGCAGAATTGTGCACGGAGCGCTCAAGCAGAGCATATGATTCTCATCACCGAGACTGGTGTAGATATTTTAACGCAGTAATTGCTATTCACCACCAGGACAAAATGGCAACTTGAAACATAATATTACTTTTGATATACATCTACATAGCACCTAATCCATCTATGACGGCGTGGTCATTACCCATTCGCTCATAAACCTTAGCAGCACCTGCGTGAGATCCCCCTTGACATCTCTTTTTTCATCGACACTCTTTTGGAGAATTGGCTTTGCTTGCTTCAGCAACTTCTCCAGATCCGTCGCCATCTCTCCCGGCATTCCCCTTCTTATTCGGTCTGTAAGTGCCCTAGATGGTCTTTTGGAGCTTTCTCGCATATCAATAGTTTGTGGAACATGATCTTCCGAGTCCATTTCAGCAGCGTCAAATTCTGGCTTGGAGAGCCACATCGCAAGCTGCGTTGCCGCATACACGAGCAATGCCTCCAACGTCTTTCGGGCTGTCAGCATGCCTTCCCGCACATCAAGTGGCGTTTCTTTGAGGGATGCAGGGGGGGCGATAGCCTGGCCTGCTGGGCGATCGACGAGGTGTCGTAGGACATCAAGAGTGCAGTTCGCGAGTTCAAGCAAGGTCCCCAATGACGCTGGTTCTCCTGGTACCACCTTGGAATGCTGCAGGAAGACGGTAAATAAAGTTCTGCTTCAGTATGTGAAGCTACGCACGGGAACGATCACTGCTTCTTGAACGGGCCACTCTTCTTGTTCACCAAGAAGTACATCATACGCTCGGCTGATGCTGATCAGCGTAGACACCACAGAGCTTGACAGCATAAACAATCGATGGACGAGACGCGCGGTCAACGGATGTTTCTGTAGGTCGGCCATGTCCACCGATAGCAGGGAGGATGCGGCGGTAGGCTCCCTTTCCAGCAATGCACGCTCTTCCGCAGTCACCGGCTCCAAGAGACTGGCGATGTGATTAGGGTGTGTCAGCGCGTAGTTGAGTTGCTGAAGGAGCATGAGCGCATGGGTTGTAAATACACGTAGGACCTTCACGACCGCTGGGTTTGGGGAAGCAGTAGGAGGAGCACTCTCCGCAAGCGCATAAAAGAGGCCAACCACCTGTTCCATCTCCTCCAATAACGGCAGTGTAATCGGATCACCGACACTCCAGCTCAGCGCCCGGATAATCTGCTTGCCATATAGCTGAACGAATCCGCAGGCCTCTGCGTCGAAGAAATGGTGTTGCCGCCTGAGAGCAAAGACGACGGCGGAAACTATGGCCATCATCGAGCAGTATGTCCTGTGTGCCGGGCTCCTTTCTCCAGGAAGCTCAGGCAACACAACATCGATCTTCCCCGAGCTTGCCGCAAGGCTAATCCCGTTGTTACTATATGCCGAGATGATGCCCTCACTGGCGAATCTTTCAGCACCGGACGGTATGCTTACTACAGCCATGTGGAATAGGAGGATGTGGGGTGCGTACAAAGGTTGCCTGCGAGTGCGAAGCAGGGGCAGATCCGTGAGGCCGACCACGTCTGTCCGAGTGAGTAGCTCCAAGCTGGATTTGATGACATCCGTCTCTTGGCATCGGGTCAACCACGATACAGATGAAACATTGATATCAGGACGCGTGCATTGCTCAAAGACTGCAACCAATAGCTCCATATCTCGATCAAGATCGAGGTCAAGCCGTGTGCGGGCAGAGTCGAAGGTGAGACGGAGAGCGTCAATTACCAGCGGAAGTGTTGCATCCACCAAGCCAGAAATGGCAAGGCGCTTGCTAGCGTTGAGGAGTTTAGGTCGCCTGGCAAGATTCCGACACTGGCGAACACAGAAGTAGATGACTTGAAGCAGGATCTGATGGAAGGGCACGGATAACTGTCCCATGAATGATTTAGAAGGAGGTTGTGCCTCGTTCAACAGGACTTTGTGCATGTTATCGACGAGGTTCATGAAAGAGGCGATGTGTTTGTCGGTATCCGAATCAGAGAACCAAACCACTTCAAGGATCGATAACAGTAGGTTGAGTCGCGTGCCATGGAGTTTCGCCATCATATCTCCCGACCTTTTCTCCAAAGCCAGGTCTCCGGATATCATGGCAGAGAGTGATAGGAGGTTCGACCGGATCTCTGGCACTGGCCGCACAAATGGCAATATTTGGTGCAAAAGGAACTGCCACGACTCCGTCAAAGCCGTCTGAGCGTAGGTGAGGGAGAGATTGAGATTCAAGGACGCGACCCTCCTTTCCACTTCCTCCACTGCATTTGCCCTAGCATCACCCGACGCACACTGTTGCAGACGACTGCGCAAAAGTGCTATGGAGAACGTGAAGTCATCGCCAAACTCCCGCTCGTCACTGAGATCCTGCGATTGGAGGTGAGTAAGGGAGAGACCCGGGAAGTCCTGCTGAAGTTGCGCGGCGAGTGTGTCAGAAAGACTGGGGTCATATGAAGTGCTCTCTGCTTCCAATATCAGTTCGTTGAGCTGGTCTTCAGACTTGAATGATGGAGCTAGTTTGCTGTAACTCAGTGGTTTCTTCGCGGGCTCAGAGGGTCCAGGCTGCGGCTGAAGGAAAATGTCCTGTCCAATGATACGCACGGCGTATGACTTCACCATGTTGCGATACGACTGAACAGACACAGCTCCGTGGAGACTTGACCGGCGCTCGTTGTCCAAGATGGTGAATGTCTCTGTCTCGTAGTCAGGGTCCGGACCGAGCTCCTCTTTAACAACAGCAACCACGTTGGTCCAAAAGTCGTCATTACCACGAGTAGCATCAATGAGGTTCTTGTGTTCAAGCCCGTGTTGCCACACGATATCGATGAAGCGAAGCACCGACGCTAAGAGTTGAGAATTGGCTTCCCATAGGTCTTTCCAGCGGCTTAGGGTTTCGTTTGCAACTTCGAGCGCGCTCATATGCTTCTTCGAATCATCCTCTCCTTGCGATTTAGCGTTCTCCTTGCTCTTGCTTTTGTGGTTTGGAACCCGAAATTGTCCTGTAACGAAGAGGTTGGCTAGTGCGGGTTCCTTATCAACGGCAAGGGCTATGAAGTTCCAAACGGCGTTGCGTAGGGCGAGATCCTCATACGGGTGCTGTACAATTCGTACGAATGATGCGACAGTGGCTTCTGGATTCGAGAGATGGCCGATGATTGTCGCAGGCGAGGGCTGAGTCACAGACAGGGATGCACAGAGGGCATAGAGAACTCTTATCGACTCTAGCGGAACAGCCGTCCCAATATCCCGGCCTTTGACATAATTTGCCAGGACGTCGACGGGGTCTATCCTGGATCTTGTAGAATCCGTGAACCCAGCGCCTCCTGCTACACGCGCGCAGAGAGCTTGTTCTAGAAGACAAGGTTTCGTGGAATCAGGAATGGACTGCTTATAACTGAGGATCAGCCTAGTGAGACTGAGGTGCGACTCCAGGAGGTAGATCAGACGTCTGGCATCGCCATAGCGTCGCGAAGCGTAGAGGGTGCCGAGGATATGGGGGGCAACTGCTATCGATGACACGAGCGGGTTGATGGCCGACGTTGTGGCCTTATGCAGGAGAGCGTCAGCGACAGCTTGGCTCAAGGCTGGGAAGGGACGATCAGCCAAAGCAGGGGGAGATTGCTTGAGAACATAGCCATAAAACGAAGACACTCGTCGCCCGATCTCAAACCTGTCGCCGAGCTGGGCATATTTCCAACTCAGGTGCTCTACCCATATCTCCCCATGGACAAACGCGGCTGCTCGGAGGAGAACCTCCTCTTTCACCTGTTTAAGGCGTTGATTGTCGGGTGGAATTGTGAGGACGGACGCAAACGCTTCATGGAGGAGTTGTTGGACAAGGTTGAGCAATGCGAGAGTCATCGTGTAGTGACCAGAGATCCGCTCTGCTGCAAGGGCGACTGCCGCGAAACCTGACGTACGACTAGGGCCAAACAGCACACTGGTTGAACGGATATAGAGCCATACGCGCAGAGAGTATTTTGGCAGGGACAGCAGTGCTGACAGAACACTCATCGCGGATGTGATCAGCTGGGTTCGTGAGAAACTTCGAGCTTGTGAGCGACTGAGTGCTTCCTCCAGAATCATCGTGGTGAGATGGACGAGGTCAGGTGGCTGGTTGTCTGAAGCATTGTTAGGGTCTCCACCGCTCTCGAGAGATTCCAATAGCTCTTCCGCCAGAGCCTCGTTGTCTTGTATGACGCTACGGATGAGGTCAAGAGCATCGGTCGCAAGTGCTTCATCGCCCCCATCATCAATCTCCATTCCGACGTCCTCAAGCCTTAGCGTCAAAGGAACAGATCCAGGACCTGTACGGCCAAACGCGACGTCCTGGTACAGGTCCACAGTGCCCGCATACATCCTCCGCCGAGTCACGTACTCAGTGAGCACCTCTAAAACCACCTTCCATCCGCTGTGCTCATGTTGCCAACACACTGCAATATGGTCCCCACCATCCCCACTCAAAAGTCGACCCTTCGAGCGCGCAGGCATCACCGAGCCCCCAGGAAGGCGAATAGCACGTAGGTTCGTGTATGCGAGGGACGGACCGGCAGCTTGTGCTTTCTCATAGACAGCATTAGGGCCAGTGCAAGATGCCAGGGGAATGACCAGCGAGAAAGTAGGCAACTTATCCATGTAGTAGAATACATGCCGACTGCAAATCTCGCGGTCACCATCGTCACTTTCGTCAGCAGGAGGTTGGGTGGACGATGCTGCAGTGGATAGCGGATCTGTATCGATGAATCCCGACGCAGTCATTGCCCGAAGAAGGCGGACAAGTGGGCGGAAGTGAATTGGGAAGCGCGTTCGCGCAACATCGAATATGGCGCGACGTGCAAGGCCCTGCCGCCAATCTGATTGCCAGAATTGTCGACATATCCCTGCAATAGATTGACGCTCGCTGCGCCCAAACAACGCAATCCATACTTCTACCAACGAGTCGAAGTCGGGGATGAGTTCAACAGGGACAAGTTCAACCATTGCAATGACAAAGCCTAAGGAAGAACGAGGCTCAGTGTGCTGTTTCACGCAGAGGGAATGTTGTCACCTTTGAGCACAGAGCGGAATGCAATAGCGTTTGGGTCGGTTACAGTCGACCCGGTCTTCCAAGCGATGGAGGTAACAAATAACGGAGAGGTTGTGAGGAGAGTCAACAGGAGTTTGAAGAGACCTGCATCTGAACTGAAAGCTGCCCGTGCCATAAGGACATGTGACGGCTCCCTTTCCTTGGAGCGATTGTGATGTGGATGCAGGGAGTCCAAAAATCTGCGATACGGTTCTGGAATTTCTTTCAATTGACCAGCTTTTGAAGTCAACCGCGACAGAACGAAGGCCCATGCTAGGTGTGTGCATGCGTGCTGGCTAGACAAGTTAGATGTCACGATCTCATGAATCCGTCTGAGCGACTCTGGCGAAGAGGGATAGAACGTTTTATCGGAAGGAGTTGCCGACATTTCTATTCCTCCATCCTCCGCCACTCTCTCCAGCTCAAGGACCTCCACAGTGACGAGTATCCATAACGCTGCGCAGTCGTGCTGCAGCTGATTGCCTTCATCATCTAGCAAAAGTGTTGAGTTTTTCTGCGATGAGCCAAGGTTCGTGTTGTAAGTAGCTTCAAATATTCGAACAACCAAAGGTCCGTCGCAAGGAACATATCCCCAGACTGTCCAAAAGAGGACCTCCAGCATCACGAGTTGCTCCTTCATGTTCTGTTTAGCCCAACGAGAGGCAATGCGCGCGTCAGCACGCAGAACCTCCGGGATGTCCATCTCCGCTTTGTGAAGGTGTTCTGTTATGAGGTCGAGTGCGAATTGATGACCGTCTTGTAGGACTTTGGGAAGACATTTCGTGGCAACGGTATGTATTGAATCGCCAGTGTTCTCGTGGGCACGAAACAGTGGAATGAGGACGCGTAATACGAAGAGGCGTTCGGAGTAGTAGAATGGCGTGATTGCTGCGATGAGCTCGTCCACGACACCTTTGTCGGTCGACCCTCCATTGCTTGAGAGACCTTCATTGTATAGGAACGATCGAAGGAGAACAAAAGCCTGTATTTCGTCAATCCCGAACCGAGCACTAATTGCAAGCGTGAACTCCCTCTCTACTTCGTCGACTTGCAGTATAACGCCATCCGCGAGCGTGACTGAGCCGGCCTCGACCGCTTTTCGTGATTCTGACTTGGGCTTTCCATATGGATTTGCAACATTTCGAAGTTGCGAGGAACGCGCAGATACGATGTCGCACAGTTGGTCTGGGGACGAGCCCTCGAGTCTGCCAGAGAGGAAGGAATGTAGCTGCTGGTTCGTTCTGCACAGAATAATAGTCAGAGAAAAGCGTCATGGTAAAATAAAGAAAATAAACCTACACATCTATTAGAGTCGACCGTGATGGTTCTCCAGGCATTGCAAAACCTTGCGAGGTCACTTGAAGGCCAGGACTGTTGTCTGCCTTCGAGTTGTTCAATTCATGGACAAGGACTTGTTTGTTCTTGTTTGATCTAGAAGCTCTTACCACACAATCACAAACAACCTTTCACTTCGTGATTTCGACACTAATACTACATGTGCTACTTATGTACCATTTACCTCGGGCTGCCCCAAGAAGACACAACTAAAATCCTTGGTACTTTACTTAATGCCAGTTGGCAACTTTAAAATGTGTTGCATCTCGTGGACAATCACGAACGTTGGACCGAGGACATCAGGCCCATATTCAGCGTTGTGCTATTGATACAAGGACGAGAAGTAATCCAAATGTAACGGTATACAAATTTAAAACTGTTGTACATTGCAAAAATGCCGGGGGAATGTCGACAAACCACTCTATACGCAGAAACACAACCGGCCACTTCCATGCTCTTCTGTGATGTTCTGCATTGCTATGGCTAGTTTGGGGTCCGGCAAAGGAGAACAGTCTTCATTACGTATCCGGTCATCGCCAGGGCCAGGAGTACCTGCTGCAGTATTGCGCTACAAATTCATGAATGAAACTTCGAAAACAGTGACAAAAATGAAGCAAACGGAGCCCTTTACCCTGAGCGTATGGATAGACGGAGCATGACCTGCATGAATAGGCAGCCAGGTAAATAGGCGATTTAGGCGAACTGTGAAGGTGGTTGGAGTTGTAGTAGAGGATCGGGTGATGGGCAGAGCAAGTGTGTGTTGAGACTAAAGATATGTAAGTGACGGATAGTAATTGCAGGAGCAGACACTCTCGCGGGGACCCGTATCTAAATGCCCCCGGGTAGTGACCTGCGCCGAGGGAGAACGGTTGGGAGGCAGTTGAGACGTAGCAGGAAACTGTGGGAAGTGGCCGAGTCAATTCTGAAAGAAACAAGATAGACATACATCCAATGGATAGCAAAGCTGATCATGCCATGTAAGAGGGACTGCGTTCGTGCGAGAAGAGAATCGAAGGAGGTTGCGTAGGTAGCGAAGAAACATGGGTTGCTGTGAGTCTATCGTAGGTGTAGGTTTTTGCGACTGAGGAGGAAAGACAAGGTAGGTAATATCGCTGGGTCACGGCGAAAACGGGTTGCGTCAGACTGCAAATGATTCATGTAAATTAGAACAATGGATAAAATGGACCAATGCACACCTGAAGTAAATCGTAGAGGGTCTTCGAGAGAATATTACTCGTGGTCAGATTATGGAAGCGCTAGCGACGAGAGCACCATCAGGTGAAAGTGCTAGTCCACAAATAATATGGGTGTGCCCTTGGAAGGGAGCTCCGACAGTCTTCAGAATCGGCGCGTCGAACTCATCGATCGTCTGGGGAAATTCGAAGTCGCTGCCGAGTCCGAAGTTCGACACCCAGGCAGCCAAGATGTTTGTTTGTCCAGAATACTGGCGCGATTGTCTCGCGCCAGATACCATCCCCCACTCTGACATCCAATTTCTGTGTTTGGACATCCCACACTTCAAGTTTGCCGGTCTCCAAGTTCCATATCTGTGCTGTATCATCCGTTGACCCGCTTGCAAGTAGCATGCTGTCCGCAGAGATATCGATGTAGATGATCTGATCTGAGTGGCCTTCGGATGCTTTCACGATCCTCGTTGCAACCTCACAGGCTTTCATTTCTTCGATGAAGAAATATCCACCGCCCGTTACGACCCACCGACCATCATTTGTTACCGCCATAGGAGTTATTTTCTGTTCACAAACATTCCGCGCCTTCCCAATCTCCTTAACAGCCTGCAGATCCCATCTTCAAACAGTATTATCTGGAGAAGAAATCTGCGGGACATATGATATGGATGAAACACGATATTTATGGCCTTTGAATGTCATTACTGGTGACAGACTCATGTTGGTCGCTGGAAGCTGCGCCATTGTATCAGCGGTATAAGCTACGGCCTGTGTTTTCGCAGACGATAATGGGAAGTGGCCAGGCACGGGCAATGTATTCTTTGGATGCGTTCAAAGGAGCTGTGATGACCTGTTACCAAGAAGTTAGCAAGAATGAAGAGCGAAGAATTCTTGAATATGAACATAGCTGTCATCCTTGTATATCTCCTAAGTAATGTGCCCTTCTGCATGGCAGTGCTCACTGCTAGCTGTGCATGATTTGCTTCTATTCATCAGACTTCCTTCTCCTGAAGTCTCACTCACAGCCATGCCCCAAGTTCCTGTGTAAATTAGAGGTAATCTCTTTCCCGTCTCTCACCAGCACCAGTCAGTCTGTTAGATCCAGCGATGGATAACGAGTCCTGTGTGGTGTGAACGGCATATCTGGACGACCCGAAATCCTGTAGAGCTGAAAGCATGTTGTAGTTTCGCATTGGCCCAACGAGCGGTGTTTAAATATTACACGGAGTTTTCTCAATATTTCCTCGTCTGAGCCGATGATCCTCACATGCTATCCGATCCTTTACTACTTCACAGACCAAGCTGCACACCATCGCAGATCGGTACTGGTACTCGGTGCGTGAGGAGGTTTACAAAACCTCGCACTCCGTACATCACGCGCCGTCGACGGTGTTCGCGTCGGTAGCATCGCTGTCCACTCAATCTTCTCTCTGTAATGTTGACTATGGATGACTCATCTAGAGAGCAACAATATCTAAACTAAAATATCCCATAGCCACTCTAAAATGAACAGAATCGGTATGCATCGGTGTAGAGGTTTACCGTGACAACCATCAATTGCGGGGAATCCAACGAATGTGCGTTGAGCTAACTGCGACCATGAGTAGCAGCACTGCTGCTACTAGTATTTGTCGTGCCATTCTGACGGATGTCAACGCGTTCCAGGCGCCATCGAGGAGGTGTCCGCAGTCTGCCATGAGACCAGCACGAATAGTAGCAGAGGAACGCCTTGCACCAATGCACGTCTGGGAGCGAATCAATGTCAGATGATTCGATATCCTGTGGCACCCCAGGCTGCTGACTAGAAGGATGTCGTGTATCGTCGACTTTCCTGTATTCAGGTAATTTGGCAGCAGCAAGACGCTGTAGGGCACCAGTGAGCAAGAAGGGACAGAGATGTGAAAAGATCTATATTACAGTGAATTTCCGCCCGGCTGCAACTTCAACAACTGGTGGCCCATGGCCATGTCTGGGTATGAGGAAAGGAAGGTGCTGCTGTAGAAAATGTGCAACTCCATTCGAGGGGCGAGGTGGAGAACTTATTTCGAACTGGAAACATACTGAGTCGGTCATTGCGAGTTTATAAAATTGAAGACTGACGTCATTAACCTGAGTTGTGGTCTGCCTCAAGAGAGATGGGTTGGATGGCAGGGGCAACGTAGCAGAGAACTGCGGTGCCATCGTTGAGTCAGATGTGAAAGAACCAACATAAACGACCTACATCTAGGGGACCACGAGGTTGATTATTCCGAACAGGGGGAGTGTTCGTGCGAGAAGAGAAGTGAAAGAGTCTGCTAAGGCGAAGGTAAATTGGTTGCTCTTGGTCTGTAGTAGGTAGAGGTCTTTGCCGCCTAGGGGCAAAGGACATGGCAGGCGAAGTCCCTGGGTTACGATGTACTGCAGCGGAGCGACGGGTTGCATCGGACTGCAACGATTCATAAAAATCAATAGATCGGTGAAAAGGACATTATGTATACCTGAAGTAAACGTTCGAGAGTTTTGTGGGGCTTCGAGAGAAGGTCAGTTTACAGAAGATAGATCTGCGCAAAGACACACTTTTGGGAGGGTGGACTGTGCTTCCAGCACAGTAAGCACAGTGGGCGGAGTGTTGCATATGTAGATCTCCCGACCAGAGGTCGTGTAGTAAGCCAGGTGACGTGAGTCAGGTGAGATTACGAGGAACTCGACATTCTGAACATGACACGAGGCGAGGAGCTGGCGGGACTCGAAGGCCCACAGTTTGATGCTGTGATCTTGGGAAGCACTGGCGAGGAGAGCACCGTCAGATGAAAGTGCTAGATCGGTGATATATTTGGTGTGGCCTTCGAAGGGAGCTCCAACCGTTGGAGCGGGGAGCTCCGTCCAGAGGTTAGGAGCATGAGGCAAGGCGCAGTGCAAGGATTAGAGACAGTAGAAGGTGCCAGGGGTTTCGGGGTTTCTGGGGTCTCAGGACACACGCATACATACACATGTACATGAACACAAGCATCATCCTTCCAACCGTCACTCGAGAGAGCCAGGCTGGCGGGTCCATATGGTGATGAGAGTGGGGAAAGCACCCACATAATCGAACACGAGCAAGTTCCAAGACACGTTTCAATTGACGACTGTGCACGGATACGAGGCATTCAGCGAAGAGACACGTTACCAGGACATAACAGCAGTTCTTCTACTTTATCACCTCCGAACCCACTGGAAAGTGAACCAATCACACCAAGGCACAAATTTTCACTACCAGCACCACAATACGTTGAACGCAGACGTTTGGACGAAACCGAGAATGAATACCGTCTGTTTCCAGCACATTTCACTCCAGACGACAACATTTCTACATCCTATTCCACAGAATCATCGCTATCATCTATCACTCCCACCAAACCGGTAGTGAAATCCACGCTGAAACCACAGTCAATATTTCTCCGTCAACCTCCTGCATTACCACTAATCACGACCGGACTCCAATCAATCACAACCAAACCGCAAGTGACGACTGGGAGTCAACCAAACCCAAGGTTGACAACTATGACAGACACCGTCAAGCCAGTACCGCTTTTTTATGGCGACTACGGAGAGAAAGAGAACCCAGCAGCATGGTTCGCACAATTCAAGTTATCACTCCCAATCAGTTGGACGGATACGCAATCTATTCAGCGATTTAGCATGCAGCTAACGCCAGGAGAAGCAGCAGAGGAATGGTACCAAGGATTAACGTCACAACAACTTAGTTCATTCGCCGATTTGAAAGTGGCATTTTTCAAGCGCTGGCCATCACCCAAACAGGCCAAACTCACGCGAGCACAACAGAAAGAACGAGTGATGGCACAGATCTTGAAAGAGGAAGAAGTAGGTGAATGGACTCAAGAAGGACGAACTGGCAATTATGCGCACGTAACTTGGGCGCTCAATGTCTCGAGACTAGCGCTTGGAATTGGCGATGTAGATGGTGGAATGATCGAGTACGTGTTAGAAGGAATTCCGAACTTGCTGAAGGATCATCTCAAGTGTGTGTACAACACTTGGGACGAGTTCGTCGAAGACATACAGAACGTTCCGAACATAAAGCTCAAACGAGGGCGCGAGGGTCTTGAAAAGGAATGAGTTCGTGATGCGGAGATCACGAAGCTCAAAGCGCAGATTATAGCGTCACCCTTATCCCTACAGCAACCATTCTCGCAGATGACAATAGGAATGCAGCAACCAGCCCCAACGAGTTATCGTCCGATATTACGGTTCCCCAACGTACCACCAATGCTAGCAGGGACAACAATGGTGCCACCTATCACTAACACCAACATGTCCGCAGCAACACGGGGTGGAACTCCTGGATATGGCAATGGCAGAGGAGCGTTCGTCCCGCGTGCACCGTTAACGCGAGCTCAGATCCTGGAGAGAATAGCGTCAACACCGCAGAGACCTAACACGGAGGCAGGCACGCGGCAATATGAGGCGGACGTTGACCTATGGCACCGAACTTATGGTACAGAAGGAATTCCCTCCCTAGATCGCCCCTACCCAGCACGACCCGGAACAGCAGTCCTAGGATCTGGTGAATGTTATAACTGCGGAATGGTCACGGACCCAACCCATCTTAGTTCTCAGTGTATGACGACCAGTCCAATACGTCCACAGGAGACTAGATGGCGCCAACAAGTTGCAGGACTACTACGCAGAGCAATGCCGCAGCAAGCAATACGCTCTCCATACCCAACTCCAGTCCAATACATAATGCCAACGAACTACCCTCAGTATCAGTCATATGGAAACCCCAAACCAACGGCGGTATATGCAGTCACGCCGCAAGAGGATCACAATTGGGGAGAACAGAATGATGCATGGGGAGTCGAAATGGGATACGAGTGGATGCAGGAAAATTATGGGGGGCCACTGCAAACACCGGACCAGCAGTAGTCCCACATATATCAAGTCCAACGGAATCACAAGCGCCTCATACTGTACATAATATGGACAATCCCTTTTCACCTATAGAACCCATTCCATCTATCTCACAAGCTAACGCAGTATCAGCCGACACTCGTAACGTTACAGATCTTCCTATCTCTTCAACTATGGATACGGTCGCATCGTTGGGAAGCACATCGTTGACTACGAGTCCGGTTGTACCTTCTTTCACATCTAGCAATCCCATTACTGACGTTTATTTGTTGGATGCCACGGGCAAGTCAGTTCGAACGCAAACAAACAACCCTTTTGTGACAGTCCCCCATTTACATGGACCTCAAGGAGAGAAGATACAAATCTTAGCTATCGTAGACAACGGCGCTATGATCAACGCCATCGACACAGCAGCGTACCAACGAATTGCACGAAGACTCTCCCCGTTAAGTACATCTTCTAGAACCCTTCGCATGGCTGATGGCTCGTTAGTACCATCAACGGGTGTATGGACAGGAACAATTTCATGGGGACCCGTCAACGTACGCACATCGTTTGAAGTATTCCCTAGCGGAGGCTCCTGGCGTATGTTGATAGGGAAACCACTGCTAGAACAAGTCTGCGCAATCCATGATTATAGCAGTGACGCTATAATGCTACCGCACGAAGGCACACACCATCAAATCCAGAACTTCACTGCATATCGCCCATTACCATTTCCATGTCTACCATCAGCTATTCGATTTCCGTCTATTATTAAGTTCAACCATTCTCAAGCAGTCCCGTCATCAACCGTCTTAATAGATACTAATAATACTAATGACATCTTGCACATACAGACCGCACAGTCACATCCAGATGCACATAATGTAACAACGTCCACCAACGCCTCATCTAATCAATTAGCAGCAACCCATGCAGAAGAAGGACCGCAACCAGTCCTTAGAATCAAGGACGAAGACCAACCAACATTGATAGGTGAAATTTTAGATCTCTCACCTACGATGCTACCCAAGGACGTGTTCACCAGGCTCACACAACATGGACCTTTCTGGCCAGCGCGGGTTGAAATGATCGTGAATGCGGTTCGATACGGGGATCAACTCACCAAGGAGCAACTGAGCCAAACGCGAGCGTTGGTAGCGGAATTCGCAGACGTCTTCGCATTATCAGTACGAGAGGTAAAGCCAGTAGATTTTGTTAAGTTTCGTTTACAGATCCCACCGGGTGCAACATTTACCAAGAAAGTGCACCAGAGGCCGTTAACCAAACCGCAACGGGAATATCTGTTCCCGGTGCTGGACGACATGCGAGAGGCCGGAATCACGAGATTTATCAAGTCGGACGAAGTCAAAGCAGTAGCTTCAACGGTCCTCGTACAGAAAACCCACTCAGGAACAAGCCTTTCGATGGAAGATATACGACGCATAGTGAACAAACAATGCATCGCGCTCGGTGAGAGACCGGACCCAGACGTTGATATAGACTCAACACCAGTAACAGTACCAGAGTGCATCGATCCATCAAAAGTCAAGTGGCGTATATGCCAGAATTTCAACGAGGTCAATAAGGTATCCGAAGTCGCACCCACCCCACAGGGAGACATAGCGGCAAAACAACAGCGCTTGGCGGGACACCAATATATATGCGTACTCGACTTTGCGGCAGGATTCTACGCAATTCTGGTGGAAGAAGAAAGCCAACCGTACCTATGTTTCTACACGGAAGGACGAGGATATGAAGCGTATTGTCATATGCCAATGGGGGTCCAAGGTGCGCCGTCCTGTTTCAGCGATCTCACAGCACAAGCCCTATACGACATCCTGGTCAAACTACTAATGGAATTATATGTCGACGACGGGGCGATAGCTGGAAACAGCTTCGACGAGCTGTTAAATCGTCTATGCACATTTTTTAGCAGATGCAGAGAACGGAACTTATCGATATCGCCGACAAAGACACAATTGTTCATGAGTGACGTTATATTTGGAGGATCACGAGTAGGGTGAGAAGGCATACGTCCAGACTTAGCGAAAATCGCCGCAGTCGCTGAGTGGCCCGTTCCTCAGAATTTATTAGAACTGATGCGCTTCTTAGGACTCACAGGATACTTTAGATCACTTATCAAAGATTACGCTCGAATAGCGGCCCCACTTACTGACATGCTACGCAATCTAGATAGGCCACCACACGACGTGAAGGTAGGGAAACGTAAGTATAAGCAGTTCTTGCGAGATTACAAGTTGGAAGGCTTCTGGGAGCAACGGCACTCGCACGCACTACTGAAACTCAAACAGATCCTTATTGCAGAACCAGTACTTCGGGCGCCCAAGTTTGATGGCTCACCCTTCATAGTCATCAGCGACGGATGCAAGGACGGGTTCGGTGCCGTACTTGCCCAACGGTTCATCACGCAACAAGCATCAGGCGAAACAACGACCAAAGTACATCCAATAGCATTCGCGTCGAAAAGAACATCACCAGCGGAAGAACGATACAAGCCATACCTGCTGGAGTTTGCAGCCTTGAAGTACGCATTTGACCAATTCGGCACGACCATCTGGGGTTTCCCCATCGAGATCGAAACAGATTGTATCGCGTTACGCGATACACTGTTAAGCGACAAGACCTCAGTTATACACGCTAGGTGGAGAGATGGTATCATAGCGTACCAAATCACAGACATTCGACATCATCCGGGTATGAGCAACACGGCAGCAGATGCACTTAGTCGACGGTCATCTGGATATCCAAGAGTCAATGGAGACGGGAGCGCGTGGTCAGTGAGCGAAGACTGGGAGGCAACACACGGCTTGGTGAATGATTTATTCGTAGTCCAAACAACTAACTCTACCTCTGAAACAGTGACGACGGAATTGCGTAATCGCTTCAAGGAAGAGCCCTTATTCCTTGAAGTGATCGAAGCCCTAACTAACCTCCAGAACGACAAGCCAGAACGAGAACATAGACGAGCGCAACATCGAGCACTCGGTTACATGATCGAAGAAGGTCGACTATGGCGAATCGCCGATGGCAAAACCACACGTGCGTGAGCACGAGTAGAATGCGTGACGCAGAAAGAAGCTATAGAGTTAGCAAGGGATATTCACGCTAATAACGGTCATTGGGGAAGAGATCTCACGAAGTTGCAACTTATGGACCGAATCACGAGCCCTCGTTTGGATCAGTCGATTATCACAGCATTGCTCGAATGTCCGCAGTGTAAAAACTTCGGCTCGTCACAATTGCACGCACTGATGTATCCGATCACAAGACGCCATCCATTCGAGCTACTAGTAGCCGACTACCTATCATTACCCAAAGCTAAGGGTGGATACCACAACGCCCTTCTCATCCTCGACACATACTCCCAATACGTCTGGGGTTTCAAGCTGAAAGTCCACGGAACCGCGAAGACCACACTAGCTGGATTAGACGCAGTTGTACACACGTTCCGAGCGCCAGAAACGTTCATGACAGATGGCGGTTCGCACTTCGATAACGGGGACGTTCGGGCGTGGTGCATAGCGCATAGCGCAAAACACCACGTCGTGGCAGCGTACTCCCCGTGGATCAATGGGCTAGTGGAGAATGCCAATGGCAAGTTGTTGGGACGATTGAAGCGACTGTGTAGCCCAGGATTAGGAGAGGACGAGTATGAGGGTACAAGAGCAGAAGACCTTACCAGGACATGGCCAGATCATTTCGACACCGCAATCCGTCAATTGAATGAACGACTCATTCCAGTGTTCAAATTCTCGCCGAAAGAGTTGCTCCTAGGGTTAGTAGTCAATACTAATCATACTATCGTCGAAGAAGCAAGCACGGCACCAAGCACATCGGACGTTAGCATTCACATGGCCTACGTAGACCAACAGCGAACAGATGGTGCAGATCACGCAGCAGCACACGCAATCAGGAGGAAGAACAAGTTCGATAGGAAGGTTTTGCAATCGCATGCGGGGGAAGTCGTATTTGAAACGGGGCAACTAGTTCAGGTATACGCGAATGCCATGGACATGACGATGTCAAGCGCGAGGAAACTAGTACCCAGATGGTCAGCACCCAGGCGAGTCGTTTCTCGAATCAGCAACTCGTATACTCTCACCTCGTTGGAAGGGTTTCCACTCAATGGACTATTCCACGCAAGACGCCTTCGTCGTTTCATCCCACATAACGGTACCGCGTTAGCCACACTCCAAGCTGCCATACACGACGGAGACCAAGGCGAGGAAACTGAGACAAACGAGATGTGGACAGCTATTCAAGAAGAACTAGAAGACTCATTAGATTCAGAGAGTGAAGAGAATGCAAACGAAGACAAGTAGACTCAAGATGCGCCCCCGGAGGGACGCTTTCTGGAGAAGGGGCAAATGGAGCGGGGAGCTCCGTCCAGAGGTTAGGAGCATGAGGCAAGGCGCAGTGCAAGGATTAGAGACAGTAGAAGGTGCCAGGGGTTTCGGGGTTTCTGGGGTCTCAGGACACACGCATACATACACATGTACATGAACACAAGCATCATCCTTCCAACCGTCACTCGAGAGAGCCAGGCTGGCGGGTCCACCGTCTCCAGCGTCGACGCGTCGAACTCATTGATCGTTGTAGCATCATCATCATCATCGGTGAAGTTGCATGCTGCTATGATGGTTTTATTTTTGTTGGTCCAGAACACTGGCGCAAATGACATGCTCGTATTGCCGTCAGATTTCCCTGCTCTGACATCCAGAGTCTCTTTGTGGATGTCCCAGACCTCAAGGCAGGTCCCCACTTCTGACTTCACTGCGAGTTTCTTTGAGTCTGGCGAAAATAGAACACCGCCCGGCCAATCAAAGATCGCGAATGGACCAGCCACGAGTTTACCGGTGTCCAAGCTCCATATTCGCGCTGTAGCATCCCATGATCCGCTTGCCAGCAGCATGTTGTCTGCGGAGATATCAATGCAGGCAACTCTCTGTGAGTGGCCTTGAAAAGTTTTCACGATCCCTGTCTCAACCTCACAGGCTTTGAGCTCCCCGGTATCAATCTCTCCACCACCTGTGGTCACATATCGACCATCCCTTGATACCGCCACCGCATATACACCCTCCTCACAAACATCCCGCGCCTTCGCAATCTCCTTGCCCTCCTGCAGATCCCATCTTCGAGCAGTCTTGTCCCGAGATCCGCTGATCATCTGCTTGCCGTCCGGGAAGTAGGACATGGATGAAATAACCTGTTCATGACCCTTCAATGTCATTACCGGTGTCAGACTCATGCTGGTCGCTAAAGCTGGAGGCTGCATCGATGTAGATGCCATTGCCTATGTTTTTACAAGCGAAATTAGCAAATAACCAATTTCAAAGTACGTATTCTTTGGATGAGTTTGAAGGAGTGGACTCTCCTCGTGTGTTGCAGGCCTGGCGTTGATAGTAGTAGTTTTTAATACTACCAACTCAGTCGAGACCACTTTGAGCTGATCGTCAGTTGCTGGAAGTTCGGATGAGGGTTTGATGCAATGATGTTACCAAGAGGTTAAGAAGAGAAATTCTTGAATGTGAGGCATCAATGCACATTGTGCTTGGCAGATCGTCCCTGCTGCGGACCCTGCATAATATCATGCTCTTCGGCTCGCGTGCAGCCTCCTGCGTCAGAGCAGCATCTCCTTTCCATTTCCCACCAACCAGTCTGTTAGAATCATTGCATGACAGCTTCCACGGGAGGTTTCAAAAATCCGAATGAGATCGGCCAGGCATTTAATAGGGGAGTTCAAAGCTGGATTTCGAAGCCGATTTGGACGTGGATTTGGACGTGGATTTCGTTTTTCGAAAGTGAAATCAGCTTTGTGGATTTGGGGTGGATTTGGGATGGATTTCGGCTGGTCAAACAGCAACATTCGGCAAGGTGAGTCGGACTCTGAAATACGCACAACGTGACTTATGCGCGACGGTCTTGTTTACTCTAACTTCGCTGGTAGTAGTGTTGCTGGTGAACTGAACTCAGTTCGAACTGACTTCACTTCACTTCGAAAATGAGACAGTTCGTCACAACCCGGTTCGTTACACTTCAACCAAACATTTTCGTAAACGAGGCGATGCAACAACCCAATTTGTCTAATCGTGCGCCAAGATGAAGAAGATAGTTTCTTATCTTGAGCGCTATACTGGCGTGGAGCGCCAGCCTCTGGTCGTCATTTCTCATCTACCGACTCGACTATTACTTGACAATATCTGTAAACTCAAACCTATTATGACCGCACATCAGTTTCGGAGGATTTCCCGCCCGCAAGCCAATGCAAGGCTATGCAATACATTTGCTTGCCGCTCATCGAGTCTATGGGAGGCCTGTGGCCATGCCCTTTCGCGACGCTAAGGAGCTGGTATAAGTATTCGAGCTCGCTGTCTGACGGAGAAATCACTTTTTTTCAACATGAGTTTTCAGCAGTTACACATTCAGCCATCTCTGATTTCAAGTGCTCCCACTCATCCTTCTTTTGCTAGTACTACTCCAGTTTACCCGCAGTATCATCATGCTTTTCAACACCAGGCTTATGGATTGCCAAGCAGCCCTCATACCCCATCACAGGTCACCCATCCATCAAACCTTCTGCCGCCGGCATCAGGAAGTTATGTGCCCTACATGCCTCATCCTATCTACATGCCGCCTCCACCATTCGAGAATATCACGACGACGGTCAATAATACACAAAAATCAGCTGCGGGCACCAGGAAACGAAAGAGTACTGCCGCTGCCAGTGGTACTAAGGCACCAAAAAAGCGAAAAGGCAGGACAGACTATGCTTCACAAGGGATTTTATTGCAAAGGAGGAAGACTATGCCATTTCTGGACCTGTGACACAAAGGGCTATGGAGGAGCTGATACATGCAGGGAAGTTGGATGAACTTCAGGATCCTGTTCGAAACTCAATCACAGACGAGGACGAAGACGACGATAGTATCTTAGCGTAGATTCAAGCTTGGCGCACATAGCCACTTCATATCTCGAGTACATGCTGTGTATATCACTCGGACACCTGATTGGCTAGTTTCATAGCCGACTTTCTTTGAGTTCAGTTCGTTTGACTTCGAAAAACGAAGTGGGACCGAACTCACACTTCGTTTCAGTTCACTTCACTTCGCGGCAACACTAGCTGGTAGTAGGCAGGTCACTGTCTGATTCGCCAGAGGAGTTGTCGGAGCTTGAATAAGAAGAACCAGAACTAGAAGAAGACATGGGATCAACGAGAATGTGGGATTCTGCCAGAAGAGCTGCAATGTACATCTCGAGCACTGATTCAGCAGCCTGCTGGCGCTCAGTACTCAGTTTGAAAGGGCATGGTGTTGTCAAAAAGTTTTCAAGTATCCTATGCTAACCATTGTGCTATGATAATTCAAACTCCGACGTGGCAGAGCGAAAACGGTTGGTGTCAAATCCGTCGAAATCAGGTCGAAATCGAGGGATGTCAAAGTTGAAATCAGATTTCGATGTTTTTGAGTGTCCAAATCCACATCCAAATCCACATCCAAATCCACGTCCAAATCGCACCCAAATCGGCCTCGAAATCCAGCTTTGAACTCCCCTATTGACAGGCATCACCTGTACTCTTTCTTCCGACTTACACATTTGCTGATCCAGATCATGTTCCTCATCTTGCCATCGTTTCGTCCACCTTGATTACCTTTTATCAGCTGGTGCCAATTTGTTCTCGAATACGCAACCTTCGCGAAAGCTCCACGACCTTCCGGTGTAAGAACGGTCCTATGCCTGACTTCAGTAATCGCAACCATCATCGACGATCCCCTGCCCAGCACAACCCCTGATGCTGCTTATGCACATTCCTGTATGATCGGAGTGTATTTTCATTAGTCCTATCTTTGACCACTTTTGCCCAACACAGCGAAATTTCTGCGAAACATAACAGTCAGGCTAGTCGTTTTTTTGTTAGCAGAGTCCCTCACATAGAGTCTGTCATTTCAGGTCAAGGTTCACAAGAAGCTATCAAGATCAGGAGCTAAGAATGCAGCTTATCGCTTGATCTGAAGATTGGTGGTCGTGATATCATAAACGATGGAATGCGCAACAGTCTGAGGAGATACAATCTGTCTCCAAATTCTTTGTATATCCGTTGATGAATGATCACAACTAACAAGCTTGAATTGGTGCTTCACTTCGCCACTCGATGACCACTCACAGCTAGTGATTTCGACAAGATTATTTAGATGCGTTCGAAGCAGCAGCGAGACCCTGTGTCCCATCAACAAACATGAAGCTGATAGTGATTTCTGCGGATATCCGACTCGTTAGCGGGTCGGACACCCTCGCAGATCAGTACTAGTACTCAGTACGTGAGGAGGTTTACAAAGCCTCACACTCCATTGAATTCACCACATCCCGTGCCGTCGACGCTAATTGTGATTTCTGGACGCGGATGCTTGTCTCGGTCGGGACGCTTTGAGTACTAGAGCCAATGGTCAGTTCATCCGCGCCGGACACTATTAACAGATGATATCTTTAGTAGCTACCAAGGAAGAGCGGCGAAGAATTCACCTCATCGAAGGCGGAAGTCGAGTGAGGGTATTTTTCGACGTCGACCACATTTGTTTTTCTGTCCTAGGATAGTGTATGAGAGTAGCTGGTCCGCACAGAGACTCATAAATTTGATGTGGCAAGCTTCATCATCGACTACGGGGCATCCCAAAGTGCAGAGAAAAATTTGTCCAGACATGTGTCTAGCGCGAAAAGAAGGAAGCTGTCGCAAGGAAAAGAACACGAGTGGCAGAAGATGGGAATGGGAAACCGTGGAGTAATGAGCACAGCGTTAATTCAAAGGAAACATGGATATATTCTAGTGTTAGTCAACCGTTTTACTTACAGGTCCCTGTACAATATGAAAATTATATACAGAAAGAAGTTTGAAGTTGCAAGAATTTCAACGAAAATAGATGGGTGCACATTGAACTAACTGCCACCGTGAGCCCCGCCGCCGTTACTAGCATTTGTCGTGCCATCCTGGAGGGGTATGTCAGTGCGCTCCAAGCGCCATCGTGGAGGCATCCTCAGTCTGCCATGAGACCAGCACGAATAATAGCACAGGAACGCCTTGCACCAATGCACGTCTGGGAGCGAATCAATGTCAGACGATTCGGTGTCCTGCGGCACCCCAGGCTGTTGGCTAGAAGGATGTCGTGTATCGTTAGCTTTCCTGTATTCAGGTAATTTGACAACAGCAAGACGCTGTAGGGCACACATCAGCACAACGGCAACGATAAGTCAGAATATTCACGTTACAGTGAATGTCCGCCCGGCTGCGACGTCAACGACTGGTGGTTCATGTTGGGGTCCGGACATACGGAAGGAAAGGTGCTGCCGCAGGAACTGCGTGACACCGTTCGAGCGGCGGGGCGGAGAACTTATTTCCAACTGGATGAATATGGACTCAGTCATGCGTTGTGAGTCGATTCAAAGTGAAGACTGACATTATTTAAGTGAGTTGTGGCCTGCGCCGAGGAAGAGATGTTAGGAGGCAGGGGCGAAGTAGCAGGGAACTGTGAGAAATGGTCGAGTCAACTCTAGAAGAAATGAGATAAAGAGACGAACATCCCATGAATCGTGAAGCTGAGCATGTCGCACACCGGCAGGAGGAACTGTGTTCTTGCGAGAAGTAAAGCGAAAGAGTTTGCGGACATGGCGAAGGAAAACGGGTTGCTGAGAGTCTATTGTAGACGAAGGCCTTTCATGCCTGGGGGGGAAAGATATGACAGGTCGTTTCGCTGGTGCACGGCGCACGGCGGCAGGACGACGGGTTGCGTCAGACTACAGTGATTCATGTGAATCAGCACAATGGTGTTAACGGATGTACAGTGAGGTACATACCTTAAGTAAATGTTGGAGGGCGGTATCGCTCTGCGAGAGAAGGTTAGTCCACAGCATATGGATTCACGCGGGTAAATACGTACTTTGGAGAGGGCAGACTGTACTTGCGGGATGGCAAGCAAAGCGGGTGTATCAGTGTTACATATGTAGATATTGGGATCATCGTAGATCGTGTAAGCTAATTGGAGTGAGTCGGGTGAAGGCATGAGGGATCGGACATCGTCAACGTCGAAGGAGGCAAGGAGCTGTCGGGACCCGAAGGCCCAAAGTTTGATGGTGTTGTCATTTGAAGCACTGGCGAGGAGAGCACCTTCAAATAAAAGTGCTAGACTGGATATCGTGTCGGTGTGCCCTTCGAAAGGAGCTCCGACAGTCTCCAGCGTTGACGCGTCGAACTCATAGATTGTCCTGGGGTGGCTAGACCGGTCATCCATGAAGGTGAATGCAGCCAAGATGTTTTTGTTTTTGTCTGTCCAGAACACTGGGGTGTCTGGCCAGTACTGGTTACCGAATTCCCCTACTCTAGTGTCCAATTTCTGTGATTGGACATCCCACACCTCAAGGCACGTTCCCGCGTTTGATTTCACCGCGAGCTTCTTCAAGTCTGGTGAAAATCGAACTGCGCCCGGCCACTTAACGCTCTCGAATGGTCCAGCCACGAGTTTGCCAGTGTCCAAGTTCCATATCCGCGCTGTACTATCTTGTGCCCCGCTCGCAAGTAGCGTGCTGTCGGCAGAGATATCAATGCAGGTGATACTCTGTGAGTGGCCTGTAAATTTTTTCACGATCCCCGTCTCAACCTCACAGACTTCCAGCTTCGGTTTATCACTAGCAGTGACAACCCATCGACCATCCAGTGATACCCCCACAGCCCATATCCCCCCCTCACAAACATACCGCGCTTCCTCAATCTCCTTACCTGCCTGCAAGTCCCATTGCCGAGCAGTCTTATCTTCAGATCCAGTGATCATTCGCTGACCGTGGGGAAAGAAGGCTATGGATGTGATACCCACATCATCCTCCGATATCATTACCGGTTTCAGGATCATATTAACTGCCGCATCGAATGGCCCCATCATTGTGGAAGCCATGGTTGTGTCTCTGCGAGCGAAACTGCAGTTAACTAGCCAAGATAATTTTGGGCGCGCTGCGTTCGAAGGAGCTACGGTGAGCTGTCCTCGTGCGCTGCAGTAATCTTGACGCTGATAGTGATTTTGACGATGACAGCACTTTCCCTGCTGATGTCTAAAGCTGATGGTCAGTTCACCCGCGTTGGCAGTTCAGATGAGCTTACAAAGATGCTAGCAAAGATAAAGAGCGAGGAATTCTTGAATGTGAGCACAGCAGTCGTCCTATCTCACGTAGTGACCTTGATAGAAGGAAGACAATTGTTCCTTCTTTTTCAAGAATCGTCCTTCCACATATCGTAACGCGCTCCTGCATGACAGTGCGGGCTGTGCATACCGTCTTTTCATAGCTCAACTTTGCTTACCCTTGCTTGCTTTCACTCACAGGCTCACAGCCATTGCCGAGATTCCTGGAACTTCAATTTCCATTTCCCGCCTGTTTCCTTATGTAAGTATGCGGATACGGCCGGAATGTTGTATGTGTAGCATTCAAATTCTTCGTTCCTCAAGCTCAAGGCCTCACCCTTCGTTGCAGTTTCGCTTTCGATGCGGACGAGTTTCCTCATGCTATCGTCTCAACCGTCCTCTCCACTTCACATACCAACCTACGCCCATTGCAGATGTGCATGGGATCGATCACAAAGCCTCGCGCTCCTTATCAGCCTGTACCGTAGATGATGTCCGCATCGGTATCTACTCCAGTGTCTTGAAAAAGACGACAGTCGCTTTCATCGACTTGTGGCTTCATATCCGGCGCGACTGCCAGCGCTCCGCATGGTGTGGCCGAGAAAGCGTGCAAAGGAAAGAAAGCTCGGCTGTATACAGGATCAGTCTCCGAAGGTTCGAATCTCGATATCTCTGAGTGAGTCGTCGGTAAGTTACCAAGGATGTTGGACGCAAGTTAGAAGCGGAACTAAATTAATGATGAGAAATGCAAATATGCAACATGTCTAAATAACGAAAGAGAGGCGACCATAATGAAACTCGAATGCGACTGCCTTACTCGAGAGCCTGGCGCCTGTAGCTCTACAGTTCTCGGGTATGGTAAGAGGGGCCGACACTGATCAGGGGATACTAGAGCAGACAAGCACCGTGAACCACGTCGTGATTGACGATTCGACTAAAACAAGCCTGGCACTCACCTCACATTTGGAATTCTTCCGTTCCTTGCACCTCACTCGAATCATCGGAAGCAACTTGAAGATTAAACCACCATTAGCACCACCTTTGAATTCACGATATCTTGATCTTAGAATGTTGAATTCCCGTATCCAGAGTGCGAAAGGTTTTGACCAACGTCATCCCAGTGCCCCAGGAAGGTATCACAAGTGTGGCTGGTCCATCCATAACTGCCTAGATGCAAGTCAAGCGCGAACAAAAAATTGGCAGAGAGATAGATGGGAGACTGGAAATAATGAATTTCGTACCCACCGCGCTGTAGCCGAAGGTAAACCATTGCGAATGAGGTCGCCGTGCGCCGTGATTGCATCATCTGTCGTCCTGTGACTCTAGATGTGTCCTGTACCATCATGAAATAGGTGAAGATGATAAGTTGCTGTGCAATATCAGATTTGGTATGCGTCCATATAAATTGAAATCATAAGTTGCAGGGCATTCTACTAACACGATTAGACTAGTTGTGACAGTGAGCCCCACCACGACCGGTTCCCGTCGTGCCATCCTGACGGGGTGAGTCAACATTCTCCAAGCGCCATCGCGGAGGCACCCTCAGTCTACCGTGAGACCAGCACGAGTAGTAGCAGAAGAACGCCTTGCACCAATGCACGTCTGGGAGCGAATCAATATCAGATGACTCGGACGGTGGATAGCCTTGCGCCATGTCCTGCGACACGGCAAGCTGCTGTCTAGACGGATATCGGGTGTCGTCGACTTTGATGTATTCCGGAAGATTGGCCACAGCAAGTCGCTGTAGGACACCGATCAGCAAACAAGGAAGGAGAGATAAGAAGATCCACATTACAGTAAACTTGCGTCCAGCTGCGACTTCAACGCTCGGTGCCTCGTGGACGGGCGTTGACTTACAGAAGGAAGGTGCTGCCGCAGGAACTGCACGGCTCCGTTCGAGCCGCGCAACCCTTCCTCCTCGGGATGTGCTTGCTGCGACTGCCTGCGAAATGGGACACGATTGACAAGGTCGTCAGTGCAGGAGTGCCGTGCGGGGTACTGTGGGCCTCCATACGCAAGGTGGTTGGGCGTAGAGGTCGCTTCGACCTGAACGCGTAGTCAATAATCCATTGCATATTTATTAAAAGTGAAGACTGACATCATCAAAGTGAGTTGCGACCTGCCCCAAGAGAACATGGTTGGAGGGTAGGGGAGACACAGCAGGGAACTGGCGGGAGATCGTCGAGCTAACGGTGAATGATTCAAGACAAAGAGACGTACATCTAGTGGATCATGAGTCTGGTCTTTCCTTACAGGAGGAACGGTGATCGTGCGAGAAGAGAAGCGAAGAATTTTGCGGAGGTGACGCAGTAAAACAGGGCTGCTGTGGGCATATTTTATGCGGAGGTCTGTGCTGCCCGTGGGCGAACGATGTCACCGACGATGTCGTTTGGTGACGGACAGACTCCTGGAGGACGACGGGCTGCGTGAGACTGTAATGATGGCGATGGATGAGTTGTGTAAATGAACAAAACCATAAAATACGAACATTCAGCAGGCGATTGAGCCTTGAATTTTTATCTGCACTGGCCTGTAAGGGATTTTAGCAAACGGATAATAATATATACGGCGAATGCGTACACCGCCCCGCGCTTCAAGCGCTCGCCCGATGCTGGCCAGGACGTCGAGTGGGATGTCACATATATAGATCTTACGACCTGTCGTGTAAGCTATTTGGAGTGAGTTGGGTGAGAGGACGAGGGTTTCGGGAGTCCGAACGTTGAAGGAGGCGAGGAGCTGGCGGGACTCGAAGGCCCAGAGCTTGATGGTATTATCGTCCGCAGCACTGGCGAGGAGTGCACTGTCAAATGAAAGTGCTAGACCACGAACAATTTTGGTATGCGCTTCGAAGGGAGTTCCGACAGTTTGCAGTGTCAACGCGTCAAATTCATAGATCGTCGTCGCATCATCGAACGTGAATGTGAAAGCGGCTACTATGGTTTTGTTTTTGTTTGTCCAGAATACTGGGGCAGACGTGAAGGGCATTTCACCAAATTCCCCAACTCTAACGTCCAAAGTCTCTGTGTGGACATCCCACACCTCAAGACACTTCCCTCCCTCTGACTTCATTGCAAGTTTCTTTGAGTCCGATGAAAAACGAACCGCGCCCACCCAATCAATACTCTCGAATGGACCAGCCACGAGTTCGCCGGTGCCCAAGCTCCATATCCGCGTTGTGCGATCCCATGATCCGCTCGCCAGTAACTTGCTGTCCGCGGAGATATCTATGCAGCTGATCCCTCGCGAGTGGCCTTCAAATTTTCTTACGATTCCCGTCTCAACCTCGATGGCTTTGAGCTCCCCATGACCGAGACCTCCGCCCCCTGTGATAGCCCATCGACCATCCCTGGATACCGCCACCGTCCATATTCCCCGCTCACAAACGTCGCGTGCTTCCTCAATCTCCTTACCCGCCTGCAGATCCCATTGCCAAGCAGTCTTGTCCCAAGAACCGCTAATCATTCGCCGGCCGTCTGGAAAGTAAGATATCGACCGAATATACTTGTCATGCCCTTCCAGGGTCATTATTGGATCTAAAATCATATTGTTTACTGCAGCGGCGGGCTGCATCGATGTTGAAACCACGGCATGCATCATTGGCAAGTGGCTAAAGGCGGGGTTCCGTATTATGTGAATGCGTTGGAAGGAATAGCGTTGAGGTTCCTAGTGCGCGGCAGGCCTGACGATTTTGAAGATGGACGGTCACTAGCTCATCGTCAGTTCATCGACACTGGAAGTTCAGATGAGATGTTTATGTTACCAGGTGTTGGCTTGGGGAAGAAGAACGATTAATTTTTGAACGTGCGGACAGCTGCGCATTGCTAATTCTCCTTGTTTGTCGGCACACAGCCATAGCCAAAGTTTCTCTGGAGAAAGCGTCCCTTAGACCATTCCATTTCCCACCTTCCGGCGTGTAGAACCATCCATATGAGGTCAAGTTGTATAGGGTGCTATGTATTTTAGGGATCTAGCATTCTGAGGACGAGTCCTCGAATGTAGAGAATGAACGTAGCTACGGCTGATAGTCAGAGAGGGGTGGCACGGCAAAGTCAAAGAAACAGACGCATCTCCAAGGGTCGGCCGACGGCATCATGAAAGATTGCGAATCGCACTAAAGCCTGACGCTCTGGCAGCTAATTTGAGAGTTATTTTAGCATTCAATCCAGAAGCCCTCACCACACAATTACAAACAACGACCTCGCTGATGGACTTCTGAATCAAGATGCCGTCTCGAGGAGGAATAACAATATATCAACAACCCACGTTCATGGATAAGAATGCGACCGATAATCAACATTAAGATATAGGAAAACGTACGCAAAATCAGATTATTTTAACCAGCAACATTACTGGCCCCTGGGCCCATCATGCTCCCCGGTCTTAGTCTATCCTTTTATGGATGGCTGTTGCACATTGAAACAAGGCAAAGGAAGATTGAAGACTTCATCGCATATCCAGCCATTGCCATTAATAGGAGCACCAGCTACAGCGACACACTGAGAATACA
The DNA here is from genome assembly GCA_016628065.1 of Suillus lakei. NCBI lineage: Eukaryota > Fungi > Basidiomycota > Agaricomycetes > Boletales > Suillaceae > Suillus > Suillus lakei. Next base: position 209,528 of record JABBWA010000060.1, on the reverse strand, counting down.
TGAGACCTTGACGACAGCAATCAAAAAATCACCATACCTGTTTGCCCGACGCGAAAACATCGACAATAGATGGCTGTGTGTGGCCTGCACAAAATAGTCACCATGTCGACATGTGGTGTAAGCGGGCTATGAGGATGGTAGAAGCAGGGGTAAGTAAAAGTGTATCGGACGGGCGGTGCTGGTGTGGAGATTAAAAATGTGAGTGTATTCTGGACCATAACGAATCGCGAACGTAGCACTCCTCAGTACCCGAGCGCAGAGCAACTTCTATAAATGGCGCAGGCCTGAGGGACCAGGAATGGACTGCACATAACCAAGGATCAGTATAGTGAAGCTTGGGCGTGACTACAGGAAGACAGTCAAATCTCTGGCTTCCCAATGTCGCTGCAAGGAGGAGAAAGTGTTATCGGTGACACAATCGGGTTTATGGTTGACATTGTGGTCCGCCCAGCAGAGCATACTTCCAACTCATGTGCTCGACCCATGTCTCCCCATGAGCGAACATAGCTGCTCTGAGGGAAATCCCTCTTTAAAGTATTGAATGTCTGGTGGTATTGTGATAAATGACTGACGGTGAGGTTCTTGGAGGAGCGTAGAGGCTGAGCAATGCGAGGGTTGTCGTGTGGCAACCGTCACTGATATCCGCTCTCAGGCAAAGGCCACTGCTGCGAAACGACAAGGGCATATTAGTACACTGATGAGACGCATATAGAGTCATACGTGCAGAGGGTATGTTGGCAAGGATATCAGCACTAGCAGAATACTCAGCGTGGATGTCATCAACTGGGTCTTGCAGCACAACACCGCTGGCCAAACCACCTCTATTGTCTGTTGTGACGTGTTGTAGGCTGCTCATGTCATTACAAAAATCTAATCTTGCACGGTTGAATATGGGAACACGGTAGCTCGAGTCTGCCAGAGAGGGAGAAACGTAGCTGGCACTGCTGACATAGATTGCTTCTACAAGAAAGACTAGACAGAAAAAAGGAAGTGAAACAAAGTAACACGCACATTATACACATTAATCATGGCCGATCGCAAGGGTTCTCCCTAAAGTTTAATCTCTGGGCCCACTGGACAAGTTGTTTGGCAACGGGTCGATCAGACTTACTTGTTTGTTCTTGTTTAATCCAAGTCCTACTACACGGCGACAAACAACCATTAAAAGTTAAAACGGTAATCCTCTTAACTCTAGCCTCCAGACGTCTGAATCAAAACATTCCTTGGAGCCCACTGGGCTAACCGAGAGCCATCACTGGGATACCGATGAAGTCGACCGTCAGTTCATCCGCGCTAGTTCAGATGAGATTTTGATGTTACCCACGAGGCCGGCAGGGAAGAAGAGAGCGGAGAACTCACCTGATGAATATGGGCGTCCCTTTTCAAACTATCCCACCAGTGTGTGTACGCACCTCCCTTGGCTCTCTGCAGGGCTGCGGCTGGTGTGAATTATTGTTACTTCTATTCATCGGGTGCATCTGCTGCTTGATTGTGCTCACAGCCATTGCCAAAGGTTTCAGTTGTATTCGGGAGCGTCCATCAGTCATTTTCGTTTCATGGACCCATCTGTATCAGTGCCAAGCAGTATATATGCCAGTGTGGGATGGATGAGGCAGCAAGCTAGAACCCATTTGGTATCTTGGACCAAGCTCCCGGTGTGCCATGGCAATCTGCATTCAGCGTATCGATTTCGCCAGCGCCGGTTTATTTATGTAGATAATGCTTGAGGTCAAGTGCAGACATGAAACTGTTCAGAGAACACAAACGACCAACGATGCAGACAATATAAACAACAACATAAGCGAGCGCAAACGGCTATGACCATCCACGAGCGGATCCGCGACCTCCTCCATGACCCCTTTCCTTTTCAATGGCGAACATTGCATCACGCGTTGTGATTAGCATCCGATCATCATCCTCTCCCATTTGTGGTGATGTCGGACTGCCTTTCTTCCCCCCCATATACGGCCGCGCCCATGATGTCGCTGGAGCTGTTGACGCTGCAGGAGCAGTAGTAGTCGCAGGGGTCGTGGTAGTGGCCGTACTTGGTGTAGCAGTAGAGGATGCCGTAAGGCTTCGGTTTGGCAGCGGCCGCAGGGGCATTTGCAGCGTTCATCCATGAGTACTTCCCACCAAGTCCAGCAGCCTGACTTGCGACAGCGTTCGACATCTTTTTACGCACATCTTCAGACATATTCCTCGCCGTTACACCAGGTCCCTCTTTCTTCTTCTTTTTCTTCGCACCTCCTTCCTCGTCTCCATCTACAGCCATGGCATTTCCACCCGAAGCCTGCGCTGCGAGGTTAGCGGCATGTGCAGCAGCGAGATCAGCGCGCTCTTTGCGTTCTCTTCGAACTTTCATCTCTTCCTCTCGTTCGATCTTTTCCAATGCAGCCAGTTGCTTAGCAACATCACTCTGCACGACTATGCTCCACATCGGCGTGCCGTTATCGTATTGACATGCCGGGCGGTCAAACTGGGTATCTGTACGGTGGTTCGCTGCAGCAACCATCGCAGTAACAAGGTCTTGTAGGCGAGCACGGAGAGCGATCGCCAAGTAATTCACTGAGTCTTCCGGGATTTTTGTCACTTTGTGTTCCGTACCAACGGTGCGCATGGTGGCACCTAGGAAGCGTGTGTCGAAGGAAGGAGTAATTGGTTGTTTACGTGATCTGTCTTCGAAGGATCGATATGACTGATGTGAGTCATGGGACCTCTGCAGGCTTTCCTCCTCCGCCTACGGAATGGTTACTACCGAAACCAATACCTTGCCGGTACTCACGCACTCGAAGATCAACACCCGCACTCCCAAGAGCATCATTCAACGTTGCTACGTCGGCGGTATCCATCCCACTATTCGCATTTGCGGGCTGGGTAGTTGCTGTTGTTGCAGGAGCTGTTGTTGGGGCCTGCGGCCGCTGTACTTGTGCTTGTTGTGGGACATATGAATAATGCGAATATGCGGCTTGAGGATAGTGGTGAGTGTACTGGTAGGAGTATGGAGTTGTTCTGGATAAGATGGATATATTGAGTATCCAAACGGAGAGGAACAAAGAGACAGCTTGACGTGGCGTGTTGTGATTGCTGCTGAAGCGCAGGATCAATTGGTATATCTAAGTTATAGAAATTCAATAGTAATCACTGCAGAGACATCTGGACAGTGCTACATACGTGTGGTACCCCATTGTGCAGTATACGATGTCTGAGTGTGAGTTTGCGTGGGTGTTGGTGTCTTCGGAGCCTCGCTTTCAGTCTTCATGGCCTGCCTTCTGACACAGAGATGATGTTAAACTCTGCAAGATGTGCAAAGGGGAGCTTGTTCGACGGGTGTCATGAACGTAAATGGCATGGCAGGCAGGCCATGCAGGATGTGTTGTGTTATTTGGCCTTATTGAAATCTAAAGCTCTTGCCAAACAAGCGCATAACATTGATCACTCAGTATTTTCGTGCCATATTCGCGCAAGAAGTTTTGCAATGGACGTCTCAAATATTCTAGCATCGCACGCTGCAAAATTGTACGATTCTTTTTGTTTGCACAACCGTCACTCATCACATTCCGTAGTCAATCTGTCACAGTCGAGAAAGAGACACCTCTCGACGTGGACACTGGCTTCCTGACTGTGACAGACCTCACCCCAATCGACGAGGATAGTTACAAGTACGACCGATCATTTGTATTGTTTAATGCGATTAAATTCAACACATTTCTTTCAGATCAAATCTTGAAGAGTACCTACAGACGACTGCTCGAGATGGCATCCAAGCATTAATCGCAGCACTCTATAGCCTGCCCACCCAGCCATCACCAGATGGTCCACTCGCTCAACTCCCCGCACCGACAACACAACTCCCTCGTGCTAAACCCCTGCCCAAGCCCAAACCACCGACCAAATGGGAACGCTTCGCTGCTGCAAAAGGTATCCAGAAGCGTGTACGTGAAAAGAAGGTATGGGATGAAGAACGACAGGAGTGGGTCAACCGTTGGGGCAAGGACGGTAAAAATAAGGAGAAGGAGGAACAGTGGATTCATGAGGTTAAGGCTGATGCTCGTGCGTATTATTGTTTTTATTGGAAATGAAGCTCGTCTAATCATCCCTTCAGCTGTGGACCATGATCCTGTCAAAGCCGCTCGTGAAGCACGGACATCAAGGGTAGCCAAAAACGAGCGACAGCGGCTCCAAAATAATGCTCGTGCACAAACCGCCTCTGGTGACCGGGAGGAACGTAAAAAAGATATTGAAAAGACACTGGCTACTACCCGAATAAGTACTGCAAGCATGGGCAGATTTGACAAGAAGCTTGACGGTGAGAAGAAGCTCAGAGGGGTCAAGCGCAAGGTAAGTTTCATCAGCTTATCGCTACATGTGACTCACTGTCCGTAGTTTGAGGCTGCAGAAACATCTGTCGAGCAAGAAAAACAGGCATCACTTGCCGTACTCTCGAAGTTGGACGGCGATGTAAAGAGAGCAAGAAAGGAGAAAGGCGCAGACGATGGCGTTCTCAACGTACGGAAGGCAATACGGAATGTAAGCAAAGGCAAAGGTGGTGTTGCTCTGGCTCGCGAAGCCAACAGAAAAGGAGCAAAGAGCAAACGAGGCGGCAAACGCTAGTTGGTTGGTAAAAGTACTATGTACATATTCCATGCTGTCGCTCCTATACACCAGCGTTGTCGTGTTAAATCATGATGGGTATCGTTATAAGTACCACTGCCATTGTCCCTAACAAATCGGTACACATGGGTGGTTACATCCCTTTACCGCTCAACAGGAAGCCTATCCATGTCAGCCCTCCCTTCTTTGATCCATTCCTCTTTCACCAGTTTCTCCCTATCCGCGTAGTACAACCGATACACCAGCTTGATAGTGCCTTCACTGACACCAGCAACCACACTGATATCTCGAGAGGACTTGGGCTTCCCTAGTAAGTGGCAGGTAAAGTAAATCGCCCCGCCAGCGATAGAAACCGGACTACGACCATCCGCAACGCCATGCTGACGTGCCGCAACAATGATATCACCGCAAATAGACTGGACGTTGGCGGGAAGGTCAAGGTGGTTGCAGTAACGAACAAGTAAGTTTTCGGGGCCAGTGGACGGGTTGCTTCCATTCGCATTAACCTGCGCGGTAGCTCCAGGAGAAAGATTGAAAGCTTGCTCAAGTGCCTTGTAGCACTGCCCAAGTGTCTTCTTCGACACATGGGTCAAGTTACAAATCTCGCGGAATGTACGGGGCACATGGGCTTGGCGGCACGCGATGAATATACACGCGGCGATCACAGCCTCGAGGGGTTTTCCACGAAGAAGCTTCTCCTCATCAGAGCGCTTGTATAGCTGTTTGGCAATATCGCTGATGGTTTTTGGGAGCGAGAATTGGTCGCACCAGCTGCCGATGTCGCGGAATGCAGTAAGAAGATTCCGCTCCGAGCGCGAGCTCTGGGAGCGAGAAGCCGCACGTTGGAGCTCGCGTGCAATTCCCGTGCCGCCGTCACGGAAACTGATGAGCGTATCCAACTGCTCTATACCCTCCAATAGAGGGTCCGACGCAGCACCAACACGAGAAGGATCATCGCCTTCGTCGTTTGCGAACGTCTACACATACAATGATAGGTGCAGGGTTATCGCAAAAATAAAGGAGACGACAGTACTCACCCTCCATTCACTTCTTGTATCAACAATACGATCCCCCAGTACAAGTCCACAGCTCCCGCACACAAGATCCCCGCTCCCAAACTCTTCGACAATATTCGGATTTGGATCTCTGCACTCTGGGCAAATGAGACGCACGGCCAAGTCGGGGCCGAACGTCTGTTGTTGTATTTTTTGGGCTGCTGCTGCGAGTGGGAAAGGTTGGGCGAATGCCATCCTAATGACTGGCTGCGAGATCCCGTGTGCGGTTTCTGGGAGACTGGAGAGTGCGGTCTGAGCCGCGTTGAATACAACGAATGTGTTTCTTTCTAAAACGTATCTAATTGTGGGAGTAAAATGGCTTTTTCACAAAACCAGACATTAGCTCGTTGTTACATACCACTGGATTGAGAAATACAGTCCACGATCTTCAATCTGACGAGCCTGACCAAAGCCCGTGGTGAGAGATGGTGGTAGTCTAGGACAAGAAGCTGCACTACTTGGCCACAAGCTGTGCCACGCAGAAAACAAGCCTTGGATGACCAATGCATGACTAACAGTCACATATTTCCCATATCCGGTATGTTATTACCACGGTTTTCATAGAGCTGAGTCAAACAGCACGTGCTTGGTGGCGGAGTAGCTGATAGAGTAACCAAATGAAGCCAAATATATATCAGCAAATAGTAAACAAAAGACTATCATCAAAATTCTAATGGCTAATGAATTCAAAACCGCTCTGAAAGTGCCTAGCACGAAGGAGATTATCGCTGCTACCCAAAATGTCCAATTACCTTGGTCTCGAAAATGAAAACAAAGCCTCTTGCTAGATACTGTAAGAGGCTCAGAAAAGGCTCATCTGCTTATAATTGCAGCTGGCAAAAAGAAGACAACGCACGCCATCGATCATGATATTTCTCGCAATGCGCTTCCTAATCTCGATCACACTTTAAAGCAACTTACAGTGAAAGAAATATTGGCCACTGGAGGTCCTGGCAAATTCTCTAGGGTCGACAAGCGAAAAAGATCCACTTTGATCACGGCCATCCTATAATCTTCAGACTTACAGAAGTCGATGATCTCTGCCGCGACGACAAAAGAGGAACAAATACAAGAAGATGAATCAAAATCATTGAAGAGAGTTTGCTTACAACAAGAAAAGGAGGTGGTCGAGGATGCTCAATTTTTGGAGAAAGTGGACGGCTCCGTATGAGAACAATGCTTGATAAATTTCATTGATTCCCCTGGCAATGCTGCAACCCGATAAGTTATTTGTGTTGCTTGTGCTGGAGAGTTTTTTGCCTTGGCTCGAAAGTCACGAATTCACCTTTATGGACTAGTGACCAGCCCTTTCAGTCATCATACAGCCTTACAGGACGTCCATCAACCTACCAGTCAGACTAGCAGATGCCGATGCTGCCGGCCTCATTCAATACTGGAGAATGATAGGGACATCTACGCAGGGTTGTGCTAGTCTGATGGACAAAAACTTCTTGATGGCATGCTGTCATAAGAACCTCGGCAGTGCGTCAATGCGCTCAACATTTACTATGACGAGCATGATCCGGAATAGTCACGATGTCGTGAAGAGCGAACGGAAAATCGGTAGAGAACCGAATGTCCCCTTCGAACGTGCCCGAATCCAATCAGATTAGCAAGGTCCGAATAGACGACAACGCCGCCCCCTAGTACACAAAAGCACTCATACCTTTCTGACAAAGTTTGCGGAGCCCAGCTCTTACCAAATAACGTCAGTGCAGTCTGTTGGGAGACGATCTACTTCAGAATAAGTTGTAGACTCAGCATTATATTAGCCGAAAAGGGACCTTCTCGACTGAACGCTTTGCTGTTCGCGTCCATCATAGCCCACGACTCCATATAAAAGGAAGATAGTTGACCCATGACTAGTACTACAGCATCGAGCAGTACTGATGGGGTCGAAGCAAGACATCGAGGCCGGCTCAAAAGCAAAATACGGCGCATATGACGACGTACTTGTTGAGCCAGAACGCGAATTACTCCTGCCTACAAAATCAGACTCACCTACAACTAGCACTGTCAGCGCGCCACAGTATAGCTTTGTGCACCTTGTATATGCATTTCTCGGAGGTGCCGCTTTATGCATCAGTGCACGCTTCCTGCTCGGCGTCTCAGGTATCGATGGACCACCTCCACGGGGATACAGCGTGAGGGTGCAGGCACCACCGTACGTTGGTTCCACGGAAGTCCACCAATTCCCGCCCGCGTCCCCTACCAATGCTTTCCCCGATCTCTTCCCTACGAAGTGCGCTTCATTTAAGTTAGTTGAACCGAACTAACTTTCCCTGCAGCGTTGGCTATCCAGGTGGTACTCCCACTGGCGCAGAGCCCGGCCTCATTGCAACTGCGCCCTCTCTTCCTTTGCAAACTGGCGCAGCACAACTTGTCGCACCTCCAAAGATTTACAAGCACATCCACTCTACACATGACGACGATGTGGAAGAGGAAGAAGAATCCCGTAAACACTATAAATCTGACCGTCCTTTCAACCTTTTCCGAAGCTGGGGCAACCTTTCCCCGTGGTATAGCGTTCCCCGTGCAGCATTCGGCGTTGACGATACCGCAGAGCCCCCTCCTGGATGTGTTGTCACTGGCCTCCATCTACTTCACCGTCACGGTGCCCGTTATCCCACCGCAGTGTGTGCGTGTCTTCCTTCCGTTACAGCATCGATAGTAACGTACTACTATGAACAGCGAAATTCGGCGGTCCTGCCAAGTTTGCTGCCCGTCTACACGAGAGCGCATCGCAATGGGAGGCGACTGGGCAACTAGCATTCTTGAATGAGTGGTAAGGTGTTCTGCTCTATCTTTTCGACCTTGTGTCTCACGAAGGCGTGCGTTTAGGACCTACAAACTGGGCGAGGAAGGTATGGGTTTCTTAAGTGCAATAACATGCAATGTTCACTCTTCATTCAGTGCTCACCCCCTTCGGCCGACAACAACTATGTACGTCCATTTTCTCCTCCCCTGAAAAGCTCTCATCGTGCGCGCATAGTCGACCTTGGCGTGTCTATGCGCCTCAAGTACGGCTTCCTACTCAAGGTCTGTCTGCTTTCCTCGTGTTATTAAAAAGTACGATAACATTGATGGAATGCTAGAACTTTACGGAGACAAACACGATTCCTGTATTCCGGACAGAGTCTCAGTAAGTGGTCTGGTTTACTGTATCAGTTTTGTATCATAACATGATCTACTTCTCATACTTGATTATGTTTATTCCTCTACCCTACATTCTCCCTTCCTTCGCTAGTAAACTAATCAGTTAAACCCGCAGGGACCGCATGGTCGCTTCGGCACTCAACTTTGCCATTGGGTTCTTTGGCTACCCTTTTGAGGGGCAGTATCAACAATTGATTACGATTGAAGCTAAAGGAGTGAGTTCGTTTTTATCGTATATTATTTTACTTCTATCGATGTGGTTTCATCGCGAATTTCGGTTGTCCCCTTTGGTACCTCTTACCTGCACCCTTTCCTTCGTATTGCACCTTCCCCGAAAGATATATTATTCACGTTGATATGATTTATCAGTTCAACAACACCTTCGCCCCTTACACAACCTGCCCGAATGCCAAAGCTGCCGGCAAAGCGGACCGTTCGCTGCTCTACCTCAAAGAATGGATTTCTCACTTCCTGGCGGAAGCCCGGGAAAGACTGTCAAGGGCGATGATCGGAAAGGATGGTCTGCAGGGTGAGTTCGAATGGACCGGCGAGGAAGTGTACGAGATGATGCAGATGTGTGCATATGAGGTACGCCCACTCGTGCTGGAACATTCTGTCGTGACTAACTGTATTATCGATAGACCGTTGCTCTCGGTTACTCCAAATTTTGTGATCTCTTCACGGAAGAAGAGTGGGAGGGATTCAATTATGCGTATGTACTGCTTCTTCCTTGTCTCCTGTGGTACCATATGCTGACAGGTATGTGTTATTATAGGCTTGATTTGATTTTCTGGTGAGTGCATATACTTGCATTTGTGGGTGATAATTCGGGCTAGGTGTACTGACCATGTGCTTCCTTTCCTCTCCGCTTGCTCGGACCGCGATGTGCCCAACACTTCGTAGGTATGACTCTGCTTTCGGCTCACCTGTTGCTCGCGTCCAGGGTGTCGGCTACCTCCAGGAGCTTGTCGCACGACTTACCCATACCCCGATCGCGACCCACAACAGTAGCACCAACGCCACGCTTCATACGCCTGAGACTTTCCCACTAGACCATACTCTCTATGTAGATGCCACGCATGAAATTGTTGTCCTCAATAGTACGTGTACCCGCATATCGTACCATGCAGTAATACCGTCCTCGCCTACATGATGGCTAATCATTTACTGGCACGCAGTTATCACAGCGCTCAACCTGAGCACGCTCGCAGCAAGCGGGCCTCTCCCTGCTGACCATATCCCTAAAGACCGTTCATTCCGCTCCACAGATCTCGCACCCTTCGCAACAAATATGCAGTTCCAGCGTGAGCAATCTGTGATTTTGTATATCCTGGGGTTTTGCTAAGCTACCGTTGTTCTCTCCCACGATGTTTCTACATCCTGCACAACTACTTTTCAGTTCTATCCTGCGCATCTACCTCGGAACCCCAGATCCGGATCATCATCAACGATGGCGTTGTTCCCCTCCACGGGATTCACACCTGCCCGTATGATGTCAAGCACGGAATGTGCCCACTTCCCGCGTTCATTGAAGCTCAGCAGGAGACTATTCGGGCGACAGACTGGGCATGGGCATGTCATGGAGACTGGGAGGTCCCCGCAGGCAGTGCGTGGAACTCGACGACGGGGGACGCGCCACCACAGGTATAGAACAATTACAGTTAGACGGAAGGACATATTGTTGCATATTGAGACAAGAGTTTTGCTGCGTTGTGTACTATTGAGTTCAGTCATATCTATACACCATTGACTCCCTATGATAACATGGAGTGAAGAACATAAATAACAAAGAATGTTCAGTGTCCCAAACCTTCATAAAACTTCACCATCCTACGTGCATCCGGGCATAACGCGAGGTGTACCCTTTCACAGTCCTTTACAACACCCGGCCCCTTCAATTCAATCCAAGCAACCAAGCTTCCAGTCAATGGAAGTGCGGAATTCTCTAATCCGAGGGCACCACTACTCAAACCTCGCACCTCGTTGGCTAATTTGTCTCGCTGAATGGACTACTTGAGCTTTCTAACCACAGTACGTTGGCGTTGTAGTCGCAGGCCGGATGCATGCATTGCAGACATGAAATATCAAGCAAATCAGATCCACTCCTGCAGCCACTTAGTCAGCAGCTTCAAGATTCAATAGAGGCAAATAACGCCTGATTTGACAAAATTCTGAAAGCATCCGTTATCTGACATCCGAGAACGCCGCCATACCTATATAATGGTGGACTCCTCCATTTCTGCGGCTCATACACTCTTGACAAACACAATTCAAACTACCATCCAAACTACTATCATGCATTACACTGCAAGCTTCTGCTCATCAAAGTACGGCCATCATTGGGGATTTGATAGTACAGATTGGTATGTTTAACATTTAGAATACTTGACAGCAAAAGGCAGCAGATATGAGGCGTGGGAAAGAACCACTGTATACCACTACCTAAAGGTAGCGAGAATGACTGAGATTGAGTGTCAGCAAAGCCCACTCCAATCAAGTGAGGTCCTAGACGGCAACACCGGCCCCTAGTGATGCACGCGAAATGAAAGTGGGGAAGAGATCGAGCATTGCAGGCAACACATGTACAAGTAAAATGTTCAACAACAACAACACGCCATATATATCATATTCAAGACCCTAGAAGTATTGCAGTAAAAGAAACACAAGTGAAACAGCATGAGTAAAGTAAGAAACGCATTGGAGCGACATAAAGTCTGTGGGGGTAACTGCTGAGGACGTCAAGATCGTGAGCAATGAAACGGTCGTGGATAGCGGTGTACGGATGCATCCCAAAGCAAGAACAGAATAAAAACAACAGTATCAGAAAATATAACATGAGGATTAGTACTAGTAGTAGACCTGAGAAGCATGTGGGTCGGCGGGATACATTTCGTACTGTGGGACGTGAGACATGTCGTAGTATTGGGAGTACCCGTAGTGCTCGGGATAGTAGTACTGCTGATGATATGGTGAGTATCCGTACATGTTGGGCTCCATTGCCTGCTCTGGCATCGCCTGGTCGTTGGCTTGACTTGAGCTTGCGTCATCCTGCGCGGAAGGATCTTCAGATGACTGGTATGTCCGCGACTCGGTATTGGGACTGGCGGGATGCGAAGGCTCAAATGAGGCTGCGCTCGTCCTCAAACTGGAAAGTCGACGATTACTCTTCAACTGCTTGAGATCCGAATGAGAAGATGGTGATCGGATCTCGATGCGAGTACTCTGGCGAGGGTACGAGAAGAGCGGATTACCAGTCGATGGATCAATGTAACCATTAACTGGAGGTGTGTGAGATGGCGCAAGGAAATCGGGAGAGCTGGCGGAATGGTGGTGCATAGGAGCATACGGGAGTCCTGGAGGCGTCATCATCCCATGTGCTAACGGGCGTGGTGTGTACATCGTCGGGTGTTGTAGATACACCGCTCGGCCCGTGGCAATCTCATATGGCATACCGTGGTGGCCGATGGCAACACCGGGCGGTAGTGGAGAGCCATACCCATATGGGGATCCGTACGGAGGCGAGGGCTGTGTTGGCGGCTGAGAACACAGTCTGCAGGGGTGGAGGCATTGATGGACGGACGGAGTCAGAAGTCTCCGGGTTCTCTGTGGGTTGCTCGACCTGAAGGAGAGTAGGTGAATTCTGTTCGTACTGCTCCTGCAGTATACCGTTCGGCACATCTGCGGTCTCCTTGGCCTGCTGATCTGCGGCCGCACGCATCATTTGCTGCAGGAGCGGTGATGTAATATTCTCTTTCGACGACACCGAGGCATCAGGTGACGAAGGAGCTGGTGCAGCAGGTTTGGAGGGCACAGCAGATACTGACGTGGAAGGCACATGCCCATTGGCCGGAGGCAAAGCTGATTGCGAAGTTGGAATAAGCTGCCTTGGGGGCACGAGCTCTGGTCGAACTGTGAAGACATCTTCGATAGGAGGATCTGCAACGGTAGTAATAGCTTCAACAGCCTCAGGAGTTGGCTCTGGCGCCTTCTCCTTTCCTGCCCTCTTAGGGTAGACGCACGATAAATGTCTTCTCACTGGCCTCTGAGGGTGCAGTAACAGATAGCGCAGGCTCTGCTGCTTGAGTGGCTCGAGCGGAGCTTCTGACAACCTTCCCATCTTTGCTAGAGAGCTTGACCCGATAGCTTGGACCTTGACCAGGACGAGGTTTCAAAGCAGGGTCGAAGTACAGGAAACCCTCGTGTTGCTTTGTCCAGACACGTTCGGGCTTCATCGCGTACCACGTCCTACCTGATGCAGCGGCAGCGGCAGCAGGAGGAATGAATTGTGCTCCGGTTGGTGAGGGTGTGAAACCCCCACGTGCAAAAGCGCCACGTCCGCGGCCGGCGATAAATCCACCCCTGCCACGAAGTGGTAAGAAACCTCGTGTAGACCTTGCTGCTTGTTGTTGTGGCGGTGGTGCAGCCGCACGCCTCTTTTCATCTCGCTTCTTCATCTCCTCGAAACCGTCGTGGTTCCACGGCAGGTCAATAAGGGGTGTTTCAACTGAGGGTTTCTCCATCTCTTGAGATCCGGAGGCTTCAAGTGCAGGACGACTAGACTCTGTACCAGCAAAGGCTCCTCTGCCCCTACCGCGCACGAAACCTCCAGAAAAACCACCTCTGCCGCGACCCCTACCCTGCCAGCGTCCTCTCCACCACCCACTCAGGCTCCTAAGGTCCTTATCCAGCAACCGATCATCGTGACCCCAAAACTCACCAACAGTGGGAACATACGAGGGGTCCGCCTCTAGTCTCTGCTGATAAGCTTGACGAGCATTGTGTCCAGAAGGGGGCCTAGGGAACGAGTTTCGCGATTGTTGTCGAGAGGTCGATGCTTGAGGCTGATCATCTGCAGGCTCTGAAGCTTCCTCCTCAGCTTGAACAGGTGGGAGCTGAGGCGCCACCACACCACGGTCAGACGAAGGCGCTGAGACTGCGCGCTTGGGCTGGGGGCGCTTTGACGCTTTACCTGTTTTACGCGGAGGTTGTCCCGACAAAATGTTCTGGGGGATAGATGGGCTATTGAAATCTGCGAATTCTATAACTGGGAGTTCGGCAGGGCCATTGGCCGTTTCCTCAGCGACCATCTCCGACCAGTTGCCAGCGCCACTGAAAAAAGGAGTAGGATCACCATCGATGTCTTTGACTGACTGATGCTTGAGCGATGGGACATCCTCTGAGCTCTGGGTTGTATTGGGTGTTAAAATGTGCGAATGGCCATTGAATCCAATGTCTTCTGAAGCAGGTTCTGAGTCGGAGTCAGATTCAGTGGCAACTGAGGAATGATCGCCATCGGACTCGGAGTCAGTTGCAACCTCTCTTTCAAACTCCTCGTCACTCCCAAAATTGTTTCTCCCTCTTCCCCTGGGTTTGACCATACGAGTCTTGCGGGGTTGTGGAGAAGACCTGGACTTTGCAGAAACGTCTGCACGGGGCACGGTAGAAGATACGATAGCCGGCATATTAAGAACTGGTGGGAGAGCATGAGTGGTATTCATGAAGACAAAAGCGTAAGGAAGTGTGAAGACTTACTTGTAGTTTGTGTGATATGAATGAAGTTTGGGATTTGCAGCTCTCACAGTGGAAAAAAAAGTGGAAAAAAGCAGGAAAAAGGTTGTTATTTAAGGGATCGGTAATTGCGGGGAAGCTGAAGGAGAGAAAGTAAGAATAACGTTGTTGGATGTCGATGAACTGGCAGTCAGGCAAAGGCGTGTTGGAAGTATTTCACAAAGGCGACTGGAACTTGCCGGATTTGCTTCCCAGCTACCCCGGTCCCGCATTACACTGCCACATCCCCGCTTCCATTGACTCCATCATGGATCCGACAACTTTTAATCATCGCAACGCTCATATTTCTACTGGTCGCCTTTATCATTTTATCGACCAAATACCGAGGACTTACGATCCAACTCGACCACCATTAATTTGTTTGCATGGTTTTCCTGATTCTTGGTAATTATCGATATCAATGTCACAAACTTCAATTTATCGATCAGGTTCGGATGGCGGCATCAGATTGGTCCATGGTGCCGACAAGGCTTCCGTGTGATCGTTCCAGATATGCTTGGCTACGGCGAGACCGATACGCCCCATGATTCTTCAGCATATTCCACGAAGAATATTTGCAATGATATTGCTGCTCTTCTTGATTTCCTAGCGATACCCAAAGCCGTTCGTTTGTCCTATCTACTGGACCCGTTTTCTCGATATGCTAAATTCAAGAGACGCAGGTGGTGATTGGCCATGATTGGGGCTCATATACTGCTGGGAGATTTGCTTTGTGGCATCCGGATCGGTTGATAGCGCTAGTCATGTGCGTATTCATTGAGTCGTAGATGCACCACCGACGCGATATGCTCAGGTTATCTGTTCCATATGTTCCTCCAATGACACAGCATATGCCTGTCGAGGAAATGACCAGAAAATATCCATCCTATGGATATCAGATGTATTTTGCGTCCGAATCATCGACGTCTGAGATCGAGGAAAACGTGTGCATCTTCCATTTCATTTTACGCCTTTGACTCAGGCGGTCGAAGCTCATCCCTTTTCTCGGTGTGGTGTTCAGATCGCCCGAGAAGGCATTGTCGTGGTCAAAGTTTGACGAGCTCCGAACTCTAATCACCAACAAGCAAATCAATTTTACCGACGGGTGCCTCCTCAACGAACGTGTAATGATGGATCATTCGTGATAACGTTCACTCTGATAATCTTTGCATGACAGGAACTGCAATTTCATGTTTCCCGTTTTCAACACAGCATGCGAGGGCCTTTGTCTTATTACCGAACCACGAAAGCGCGATTCGAGGAGGAGAAAGGTGGATGTCATTCATTCACTATGTTACTCTTTTTCTCAGCCCAAGACAGATGCTCAGCTACCTGCTCATCTACCGCTGAATCTTCCTGTTCTCTTCGTGTATGGAACCAAAGATGCCACGTGTCCCCCATCAGCGGTCCGGAACGCCCACAAATTCATTTCACGACTCAATACCGTTGCCCTCGAGGATGTTGGTCATTGGGTGATGCTGGAGGCGCAGAACCGCATTGCATCGGAAGTCTTGCGATACCTTTCGTCTCTAGGTTTATACCAGAAATCTCGAATGTAGAACACCCTGTACGTATCATGTCGAAGATGGACGACGGGCACATTAAGGAGCCACCACCGTCACTTGAACCAACCGGAAACAACACTGATAAGAAAGGACATAGATTTGTTCAATCACGCACTACTGCGAGACCCTTGGAATTCCAGGTGTGTTCAATTTTAGCTCAACTGACCGTTATGGACTGTAGCATGTCCTTCATAGCAGTCGCCACTGTAACTAAAGCTTCAGGGCGCCCTAGGCGCCTGGTCTGGGCTGCCCAAATCAAGTCCTTCAATAGCTCAATCTCATCGATGACCATATTCGACCACTTTTCCTTCGTGACATCGAGCATCGTTTTATTCGACACGATGTAAACCCTCTGGTCCGGCATGTTTGCATTCTTCAGATTATCTTTCACGCTTTCGCGTGTCTGCTGAATGAACTGCTGCCGTGCAGTCTGATAGACATTCTTATCCTCGCATTCATCATTATCGCTGTCATACTCCATATCCTCCATGAGGTTTCGAATGTGCTGATCTGCTTTGGAACGCACGATGTAAGTAGGAATCTTGAAATTCCTGCTGTTGGTGAGAATGGCGATGTCGGTCATAGTGAAGCGATTGTCGAATAAGACGATGATGCAGTCATAGATGTAAAGTCCTTGGTCATTGAAGTACTGCCAGCCTGGGATCTTGAACGTGCCTGCGCCAGGAACATCGTACCAAACATAAGGATATTCCGGGTCGGGGTCGGGATATCTGGTTATGGCCGTCGTTGTCTCGGTGACGCCGGTGGCGGCAGTTCCGAGTGCGATATCCTTATTACGCAAGCCACGGAAGGCATTGATGAGAGACGATTTCCCTCCTCCTGCTATCCCGGCTACTGCAAGGTGGAAATGGCCCTCACAATAGTGAGCTTTCTGCTTGGTGTCGCGAACTTCTTCAGGTGTGGGAGTCACCACAAGCTGAATGCTTTTAGCCAACGTGCGTTCGGCCTCCTCCCTGGCAGCATTGGCCTTCTTAAGTTCGTCCTCTGCCGCTTTCTTCGACGCATTGGCCGCCTCTTTGGCAACCTTCTCGATTTTCTTGACATGCTCCTGTGCAGCCTGGACGTCTTTTCTAACTTGTTCTTGGACGGCAGCGGTTCGCTTCCTCTCCTCCTCTGCTTCCACTTCTCTGTGCTTCGCTTCCTCATTTGCAGCATGGGCGGCGGTTTCCGCCTTGAGGCGGGCTTCGTTGGCAGCGCGTTCGGCCTGGACCATCGCCATCATCTCCTTATAAGCCTGTGCCTGTGCGGCTTCGTTGGCAGCCCGTTCGGCCTGCACCGTCGCCATCATTTCCTTATATGCTTCTGCCTGTGCTGCTTGTATCGCCGCCAGCCGATCTTCCATAGCCTTTTCCTGCGATTCTTGATGCGCCTGGATGGCCTTTGTTAACTCAGCCTCGGCAGATTCGACGTCCTTGCGGGCTTGCTCAACAGCCGCCTCTGCACGCTGGCGCGCTTCTATTTCTACGAAGGATGGATTGGGCTCTTCTGGCGGAAGCCGACTGAACCAAGCTCCCATTCTCGATGTGGTAAAGAACGGTAATATGTGCACCTGTTAATCGTCACGTCGCATGATGGCCTCCATCTCTCAAGCTGAGGAAGCTTACTGGAATGTGGAGGCTTCGGGAAGAAAATCAAACGGCGTTTGTTCAGAATGAGTGCTGTATATTCACACCGGATCACAACGAAGAACAGAAGTAAAGAATGTCTGCCTTGAGGGGTATTGCTTAATCAACCCCTATCCCAAAATGAATACTCAATGGAACGAACCCTGTTCCTTACGATTATTACTTGTTCCCTTAACCTGAACGCGGCACGATAGGTCAATGGGCTGTGGCTGCGGAACGCCCACAAATTCAAATCACGACTGAACACTATTGCCCTCAAGGAAGTCGGCCATTGGTGATGATGGAGTCGCAGAATTGTGTTACAATCAGAAGTCTTACGATACCACTCGGGACCTAGGTTTATACCGGGGGTCTCGGGTGTGTGGCGGAACCCTCTGTAATTGTAAACATGTGTATTCATAGAGAGTCAGTATCACAAGCGGTGTGAACACGTAGACAATGGAGATTTAAACAACGTCAGCCCGAAGGAAGAAACATAGGAAGAACGGTATTACCACCAGCTGCGAGTCCAGTCACAAGCGGTATGATGAAGTGGAGAAAGGAGAAGCATCACGTGAGCAAAACACAGGAAGAACAGTAACGTCACCTCATAATAGTCACCGCTTCAGCATCACGACGCGCTCGCCTGGTCTGGGCTTCCCCGATCAAGCCGTTCGACAGCTCAATCTCGTCGATGGCCTTCTTCGGCCGCTTGTCCTTCACGACACCGAGCATGGATTCGTTCGAAACGATGTAGACCCTTTGGTCCGGCATATTGGCATTCTCCAGGTTGTCTTTCACGCTCTGGCGCGTCTGCTGAATGAACCGCTGCCTTGCAGCCTGGTAAAGCTTCTTCTTCTGATCCTCACTTTCTTCATCATCATCGCTGTCGTACCCCATGTCCTTCATGATGTGACGGATGTGCTGGTCTGCCTTAGAGCGGACGATATACGTGGGGATCTTGAAACGCCTGCAGTTAGTTAGGATGGCAATGTCGGTCATGGTGAAGCGATTGTCGAACAGAATGATGATGCAGTCAAAAACGTAAAATCCTTGTGCATTGAAGTACTACCAGTCTGGAATTTTGAGCGTGCCTGCGCCTGGGACGTCATACCAGACATAAGGGTATTCCGCGTTGGGGCTGGCATATCTGGCCATAGCCAGCGTTGTCTCGGTGACTCCAGTGGCGGCAGATCCGATATCCTTATTACGCAAACCGCGGAAGGCATTGATGAGAGATGATTTCCCTCCTCCTGCCACTCCGGCGACTGCTAAGTGGAAAAGATCCTCCCGATATTGAACTTTCCGCTTGGTGGCGCTAACTTCTTCGTGCGTGGGAGTCACCACAGGTTGGATACCTTGTTTCAACTTGCGTTCAGCCTCCTCCTTGGCAGCATTGGCCACTTTCACTTTTTCCTCTGCCAGTTTCTTCGACTCGTTGGCCGCCTTCCTCTTCTCCTCATTGGCCGCCTTCTTGAGTTTGTTGGCCTGCTCCTGGGCAGCCTGAGCGTATTTTTTGGCTTGTTCTTGGATGGCGGCAGTTCGCTTACGCTCCTCCTCTGCTTCCGCTGCTCTATGTTTTGCTGCTTCACCGGCAGCGGCTTCCGTCAGAAAGCGGGCTTCGTTAGCGGTTCGTTCAGCCTGAACCATCGCCATCATTTCTTTATGGGCCTGCTCCTGCAAGGCTACCATGACTTGCAAGGTGGCCTGCTGAGCTTCCATAACCTTTTGCTGCCATGCTTGATTCGACTGGATGAGCTAGGTGATCTAGGCCTTAGCATCCTTACGAGCTTGCGCAGCAGCAGCCTCTGCGTCCTAGTGCGCTTTTATATCGGCGAAGGATGGACTAGGTACTTGTGGCCAACTATGACTGAACAGACTTCCCATCTCTGAGTGTGCTCAAGAATGGTAATGTGTGGACCTGTTAATGGTCACGTCGCATGATGCTTCCATCTCTCGGGCTGAGAAAACATACTCCTATGCGTAAGCTTCGGAAAACAAACAGCTAACAGCGCTGTTCAGAGTAAGTGCTGTGGATTTTCAGGATAAGAACGAAAAACGATCTTAAACGATAGAAAATAATGTCTGCCTTGACCCTTGAGGTGTTTTGTATTGCGCCGCAGCCCGCGTGCAGACCAAGAGAACGACTGAATGCGGCCAAGCGCTGATCATAAGTCACCCAGGGCTATGGGCTGTTCCACATCCATAGCATTGCGTGAAATGTGACCTGGAGGCAACGAAGTAATGAACTAGAATTCCAGGAGTTCTGTGCATGTCCTTCCATTCTTTGTGTCACATGGATCTTCGTGGACCGCAATCTGTCCTCATAAGTACTGGGCTGCAGCTGTGAAAATGAGTTACTAGATCAGGATTATGCATATGACGCAATGCACACAATTGAGTTGATCGATAAGAAAGCGGTTTGAGGCGAGAAGGCCTCACTGTCCTCGTGACCACACGCGCCTCCTGGGGATTGTGACATGAAAACAACATTTTATTCTGTACAAGTTTGGTACATGTGCTTTCGATCTTCGTGCGGACCCCAAAGATTTGTCGCCATTGAACCAACCTGCAATATTATTATTGATACTCACCTTGTACTGCAGCCATGTTACCACAAAAGTTGGGAGTGCTGTTAAGTGACGATCATGCTATGTGCAACAAGTTTACCGACAAGAGAAGGTTTTGAAGAAGGCGAAATTGTGAGATGGAAGTTCAGTTGAACCTCCACTTTAAGTTGATGTTCAACCAACCGAATACTTGGGCTGCCTAATACGTTGGAAGTGGCCTTCTTTATGGCAGAGAAACTTTATTTACATAAAGCGCTTCAAGTACGTAAACGTTTAAATAAACTCGGGTTTCAAATTTGCAAGCTCATCATGGTGCCAAGTCACTGAAGTACTGATCGTTCATATACGTGTGTCATGGCAGGATGAATAACAGTTTGTCCTAGATTTTTGGTTGCTTGCAATTCCTTGTCATTATGCAGCGACTTCCATCCATCGCGTTCCGTTCTTGCGATTGAGCCCTTGCACGCACATGGTCCAGGTGTGTGTTCATCATGTTCATGGAACAGGGCGCATAACTGTGCTTATGACGTTGCAGATAGGGCCTCGTGCACACTTGTCTTGCCTCAGTTTTTTGGCTGTCGAATAATGATAGCCTGATAGTTTATGAAACGGTGTGACATTAACGAGCGAGCGGCTACACGAAATCGTACACCAATTTTCATACTAATCTGGTGTGCGGTGTCCTCCTGTATCGTGCGGAACGCGGCGACATGCAGCTCGTGCACGCTCGCTCGTAGAATAAGGGCCCCTTCGTGTCCACGGGCAAGTGACTGTGCGCTATATTATCTTGCTGAAGCAAAAGACCAATATTTCGTCCACTCCAGTGCGCAATGTTAGGGAGCTGCCCACCCAATTCCTTTTCACACAACCTTGCCGGTTTTTCTAAGGTACGATACGAGGTACCGTCAGAACTCAACAGCACGATTCTTGACATTCGACTGCAGGCATCGTGTAAATGTACATGTAACAACAAACCAGGGAAAAACCTGGTCATCTGCATTGGTGCGTGGCTCAAGCTGTTTTAGGTAACAATTATTCAAGTCTGTAGATGGAACATCAAACACGAGTAAAGATGTAGGTTGTGCATGCCTTTGCGATAACTAGTGATGTCAGAATAACCGCACCCAGACCACTCATGTCTTCGAACTATACGACAACATCGTCAAGGATGATGAGAAACAAATAGCGTGCTACGCCAGTGGTGTGGGAACGTATGTCAGGCCGGAAGGTTTCGTGCGTGTGGAGCAGGTTTTGAAGATCTTGGACATGGCCATTGCTCAGTGAGTACCATATTTTGACCCTTCACGGCTCGCGGTAATGGTATTGAAGTGATGTCAGACGAAACATATTGAACGCCTATGAATGGCTCTCAGACAGATACCATGATGGTGATAAGATCTTCCTGTTTGGTATGTCTCCCTGGATGTTGTATCAGTCGGCTATACTAAAAGGTGAGGTCAGGATTTTCAAGGGGTGCATATCAAGTCCGTGCTCTGGCGGGAATGATCCATGAAGTATATATTGACTTTAAACAGTTATTCTTGTTATTCATTATTATCTTGATAGGTGGGACTTATCACACCTGGAAACAAAGGGCAGATACCAAAGTGAGTACAGTTGGTGATTGTCCTTGAATGATCGACTGATTTTCGCAGTGCCTTCCAGTATTACTGCGCTATTAATAGTGGGAAGTCCAAGGATATTGATGGTGCGAAGGAGTTTCAAATGGAATTCTCCAGAAGTGCAGGTAATACATTTCATCGGTGTATGGTGAGGCTTATACCTGAGCGTGATCATACCAACATTCCTGACGAACCTTCTAGGGACACCGTTTCATCTGTTGGTGTCAATAAGACAAAGAATCTACCGTCCACCGATACATGCGATCACGTTTGCTACTTCCGCCAGGCACTTGCGCTAGATGAGCGCAGGGTCAAATTTCTACCTGAGTATGTCTACTGGGGGCCTGAGCAATCGATCGGACTGGTTTCAATATCAAGTGTCGGCTGCCACCTCCCACGGACGAAGGTCGTATTAAGGAGGTTTGGTTTGCTGGTAGTCATTCGGATGTGTATGTGTCCCCTGCTGCCGGAGGGCACTCTTTTAATAACTTGTTTTAGCGGGGGTGCACGTTGGAAGAAGACGAGCTATCCCCATGATTTCCGAAACATCCCTCTACTATGGATGCGCGAAGAAGCTCGCGAGGCGGGGCTTCTGCTCAATCTCCGCGAGGTAGCTTTCAGATATGAATATGGGTCAGTTCTGGAACCCAGAGTTACCGACTCTATAAATCTTGCGTGGTGGGTGCTTGAGACGTTGCCTATTGGACATCTTTGCCTTAACTCCAACAGGCTTAAAGCACTGTAAGTGGCAGTTTTCCTTGATTTAGTTATACATTGAGCATGTGTAGACCGCACATTGGAAGAGGGCGCATCATCATGCCCGGACAAAAGATCCACGAGTCGGTTCTATTTCGTCCTAACTACCGGCCTAAAGCACATTTTTGGATGAATGTCCAGCAATGGCCTGAAGTGGTGCAGTGGCATACAGCCTCCGCGGAGGAGCGATTATCACAGCTTGGTTCTGCTTTGGAACCGCTTCCTTTCAAGGGATTGACTGCTGAAGCACTCGTTTTTTGTGTCTTTGACAGACCGATGCTTGATAGTTTGGCGTTCATATGTTCATTTGGTGAGGCACCAGATGACTGTGACCACGGTGCTGACCTGATTTAATGATGAATCCCAGAACTCGGAGTGAAAGTAGCCAAGAAGGCGAATGCGCGTGAGACGCTAGACGCCATGGAGGCCATATTCGACATCGACGACAAATGTATCACAAGCACTAAACGGGCAAAAGACAGCGAGGAGGGATGGCCCCCAGCAAATTCTGAGAAGAAAGGAGATGCTGATAAGGCCAAAGAGGAACACGATATCCGTCTCGCGCGCCTCAGTGCATTCATCACGTACTGTGAACTTGGTATGTCAAGTCTTTCGATCACTGTCTTCAAATTCTCAGAAATGCACAGTCGAGAGCAAAGACATGATCATCAAATGCATCATAGACGACCTGTTTCAATTTTGTTTTTTTTGGATTCCGATTTATGTCCTATGGAGGGTATTACTCTGTGCAGGACTGAATATAAGCTAGTCGAGGGAACCCCAGTGCATTTCTGGATGTGGAGCTGTAGTGGCTCATCAGGGAAAAAATATTCCAGTCGAACCCGAACATTTGCATCTGTTGACTCACAGATTTGTGGTTTCATTTCGTTCAAGGGGTGTCCTGGTTCATGAAGTTAGCACAGTCCTAATCATGTGTGTATTCGATTATCGCCGCTGGTAGAAATATCTAAAACGGGAACAAAGCCTGCGAGGTTGACACAGCCATTATGAAAAATAAAATCTCAAGGCTGCATCGATATAAGTATCTGCGGACAGTAGGTTACTGGCGAGCAAGTCATGGGATGGTGGTATCGTGATACAGCGTGTACACGGAGCTCGGACAATGACAAGTGGCTGGTCCATTCAGAAGTGCTGATGTTGTATACTAGCTAGGTGAGGTTCGATTCTCGTCAGGCTCGAAGAAGCTGCTCGGCGAAGTAATACTAGAGGTCCGCGATGCACTGCTGAGTTTAAATCCTTCCCAATCATGATGCATGATGTTGTGGACCCTGCAAACAGATGCAAATACGCTCAAGTGATTAATTGATTCACAATCATTCACTTGTGATCCCGGAACACTGTCACATTCTGTCATGTTCCGTCCTGCAAGTCTGCATTCGCCGATGCCCGCCATGCTTCTCATCATCTTTCCCACCCGAATCATGGATCGACTGCAACAACGTACACGTTGACGATCTGTGCATGACAGGAATTGCAATTTTATGTTTCTCGGTTTCAACAAGGAATGCGAGGACCCTTCTGATCTACAAGAATACGATTAAAGGAGGAGACGTGTACATCGCTTGTGAGTCGCAGTCAGTGAAGAAGATCATGTCAAGAATGAAGATGCTAACAATGTCAGCCCGAAGAAAGAAATACAGGAAGAATCATTCCCGACTGCGAGGCGGCAGCCAAGATCGGTGACATGCGATATGATCATGTCGAGAAGGGAGAAGTATCAACAAGAGCCCTAAGGAAGGAATATAGGAAGAACGGTATCATCACCGACTACTTGTCCTTCATAATAGTCGCCACTTCAGCATCACGGCGCGCTCGCCTGGTCTGGGCTTCCCCGATCAAGTCGTTCAACAGCTCAATCTCGTCGATGACCTTCTTCGGCCGCTTTTCCTTCACGACACCGAGCATGGGTTCGTTCGAAACGATGTAGACCCTTTGGTCCGGCATATTCGCATTCTCCAAGTTGTCTTTCACGCTCTGGCGCGTCTGCTGAATGAACTGCTGCCTTGCAGTCTGGTAAAGCTTTTTCTTCTGATCCTCGCTTTCCTCATCATCATCGCTGTCGTACCCCATGTCCTTCATGATGTTACGGATGTGCTGGTCTGCCTTAGAGCGGACGATATACGTGGGGATCTTGAAACGCCTGCAGTTAGTGAGGATGGCGATGTCGGTCATGGTGAAGCGATTGTCGAACAGGACGATGATGCAGTCAAAAACGTAAAGTCCTTGTGCGTTGAAGTACTGCCAGTCTGGAATTTTGAGCGTGCCTGCGCCTGGGATATCATACCAGACATAAGGGTATTCCGCGTTGGGGCTGGCGTATCTGGCCATAGCCAGCGTTGTCTCGGTGACTCCAGTGGCGGCAGATCCGATATCCTTATTGCGCAAACCGCGGAAGGCATTGATGAGAGATGATTTCCCTCCTCCTGCCACTCCGGCGACTGCGAAGTGGAAAAGATCCTCGCGATATTGAACTTTCCGCTTGGCGGCGCTAACTTGTTCAGGCGTAGGAGTCACCACAGGTTGAATGCCTTCTTTCAACTTGCGTTCAGCCTCCTCCTTGGCAGCATTGGCCACCTTTACTTCCTCCTCTGCCACTTTCTTCGACGCCTTGGCCGCCTCCTGGGCGGCGGTCGCCTTCCTCTTCTCCTCATTGGCAGCCTCCTGGAGTTTCTTGGCCTGCTCCTGGGCAGCCTGTGCGTCTTTTTTGGCTTGTTCTTGGATGGCGACGGTTCGCTTACGCTCCTCCTCGGCTTCCGCCGCTCTCTGTTTTGCTTCTTCACCTGCAGCATGAGCAGCGGCTTCAGCCAGAATGCGGGCTTCGTTGGCGGCTCGTTCGGCCTGGACCATCGCCATCATTTCCTTATGGGCCTGCTCCTGTGAGGCTGCCGCGGCTTGCAAAGCGGCCTGCTGAGTCTCCATAGCCTTTTGCTGCGATGCGTGATTCGCCTGTATGAGCTCCGCGATCTGTGCCCTGGCAGCCTCGGCATCCTTACGAGCCTGCGCAGCAGCTGCCTCTGCGTCCTGGCGCGCTTTTATATCGGCGAGGGATGGACTGGGCGCTTCCGGCCGACTGCGACTGAACCGACCTCCCATCTCTGAGTGTGCTCAAGAATGGTAATGTGTGGACCTGTTAATGGTCACGTCGCATGATGCTTCCATCTCTCGAGCTGAGGAAACGTACTCGTGTGCGTAAGCTTCGGAAAACAAACAGCTAACGGCGCTGTTCAGAGTAAGTCCTGTGGATTTTCAGGATACGCACGAAAAACCGATCTTAAACGATATAATGTAATGTCTGCCTTGATGCGTTTTATATTGTGCTGCGTGCAGACCAAGAAAACGAATGAATGCGGCCAAGCGCTGATCACAAGTCGCCCAGGGCTAGGGGCTGTTCCACATCCTTGGATTGCGTGAAGGATGACCTCGAAGCAACGAAGTAATGAACTAGAATTCCATGAATGGACGTTCTGTGCATGTTCATCCATGCTTCGTGTCCCAAATGGATCTTCAGTAGGACCGCAAGTTTTATCTCCACTAGAATCAGCACTGGACCTGCAGTCAGGTTATGGTGAAAGCTGGGAATGGGTTACCAGATCAAGTTCACCGACGATCGTGCAAATCAATGCACTCAATTGAGTTCATCGATAAGAGAGCGTCTTGAGGCAAGTCAAATTGGGTAAGAAGGGACTCACTACTCTCATCACCACCGCCTGGAACAACATGCTGCATCCAGAAGCTGCGTATGTACCGATATGAAATCTATGCTGTGTCAAAGAATGCAGTCCTAGTTGAGACTGATCAGAGATGATGATATTCCGGTTAAATACAGCTGGACCGCTTTAAACAAGGTACTGTATGTAGGTGTAGTATAACACAAAAATTACAAGATTATAACTCGCTCCAGTCCTGCAGCGAATCCATCAACAATACATAGCCTGACTCTGAACGTTCTGGTCCGTTTCCGAACTAGACACCTCAATCAATCATTCCTCCACCCCGCCCATGTACATGAACTCCTTGAACCTTAATCGAAGTTCCTCGTCCTTCGTAAGCCTCGTGGCAAGATCCAACCACGATGGGATGGTTAAGTCATTCAAATCGTAAGGCGTGTACTCTGACTCCACAGCACCAGGCTGGCGGAGTTCTTCTGGCAGAAGCCGTAAAGGAATAACATATTGGTGATTTGTGATATCCTGTGCTTCCTCGTCGGGATGCAAGCTTGAAAGAGGGAAGGTCATGTACTCGAGTTCGAACTCTGGATCATGTGTCTGATCGAACTCTGCCAGTCTTGGCATGTAGAACTGAACATGTGTTATTGCAGGGAACTACTCATAGGGTACAACCGTACCTGTGCGAATCCTAGGGGCGACCATAACGAGTTGCGTCTTGATGGCGACTCGCTATCTGAGTGCCGGGGTTTGTCAAATTGGCACCTCCACGTGCTACGGTGCTTCTTGCGTTCACACTTCGGCTTCTTGATTGCACGAACTTGCCCGTGGTTCAAAGCACGTCGCCGCTGAGTCGCCTTTATCGTTTGAAGATATGGATCAGAGCCGACATCGCTCGCGAAACTCGACAATCCAGTGGTGTTGTACGTAAAAATTCGGAAGGATGGAATGTAAGGATTTGGCACAATGGCGGCGTTAATGTTCACCACCGCATAGTTGTCGTAGTGAGTGTCCTCGAGGGGTTCCGGGATCTCCGAAAAATCAGAAATGAGTGTCTCAAAGAGTGTGCTGCCTGACGAGGTCTCTGTAGACATGTCGATCTCATCAGCGTCCAAGAAAGAGAACTGCACTAAGTTAGTAAACTAAGGGTGGCTTTGAAGCAACCGCACATACGTGGTCAACGTTTAGGTGCTGAAAAAATAGAATTAGCTTCGGCCACCTGGAATGAACGTCGAATCTCACCCCATACAAATTGCCCAGAATCGTATCTTGGAATCGCAGGTTCAACTCTACGAAACGGTAGTACTGACAAGGTTAAGACGATCATTGATACCATATCTACGTAGAGCACTCACGCATTCGGGGAAGTACTTCGTTTCAGATGGAGGTACATGTCCTACATTGACAAAGATATGAAGAATTATCCGAATTCAACGAAGCAATCACAGCGTACCTGTAATCCACACCTACCCGACGACATTAAGAGCTGTTTTTGAGATATTTGAGAACTCTTACCTGCATCTGTCGAGATCGGAATGCTTCCAGTTGCTCTTCAAGCCAATCAAGGTGGACATTTCCAGGGTCTTTTGGATCGGTATAATCACATCCTCCTACAGCTAATGGTATACGTCAATGAATAGTCCAACCAGAAAATTGTGCGTTACTTGCCGTGATTCTTCTTATAAAAGTACAAGGTATTAAGACTGATAGCAGCCACTGCATCAGGTACGATCTCTATTGAGAAGTATGCTCCTTGGTGAAATGACGCTGATGATGTCGGGGGTATAAATGCGCTCCATATCCTGATAGTTCTATAAGATATCGGAAGTGACTGAAATCTGTGGTAGACATACGAAGAGAACTCCTCAAAAATCTTATTAGGTCCTGTTTGCTACGGATCAACGCTGAACAGAAAGGAAAGTAACAATCATACCAGCAGATAACGTATTCTAGTAGAAAGGTAAATGTAATCAGTGAAAAGACCCTCGTGATGCGATGTTCTTACATGGGCTATATAAGGAGTTAGCGGTCAACATACTCGTCGCGTGCTCAAGAACATTAGAAGCACTTACGCCATATGTCATTGTTTCCTGATAGAATATGCATTGTTCAGGAAAGTGTCCACGAAGGGGCGCAAAGGACCTACCCAAACTTGGCACAACTGGGATGCCCTTGCTCAGAAATACATGTTCCATCTTCTTAGCTACAGCGCGATTCAAGTCATAAATTTCGTCAAGTGGTCGTGGTATGTCGTCATCGTTGTCGTGTCTAGATGCTCTTGATCAAATTGTATCTCAAGCCGTCTGACCAATCATACCTTGCATTGTCACCAGTCCCTTTACGCGGTACGTGAGTGAGAATTATACCACAAAGATGGACTAAGTTAGACGCTCACAAATTACAAAATCAATTTCAGAGGTCCAATGTTTGTCCAAAAAGTCAAGCGTGAAATTTGTGAGGCTGAATGGCGAGTCACACGAGCTGGACGGAAATGAACGTTAGCCAACGGATCAGAAACAATGATATTATTGTGTCAACACACCTATATGGTGCTCCGTAGTAACCTGCCGGATGATTGTCCTTGAGGTTGGGTCCATGGCATGCAGAAGATTGGGATGCACCGGGTTCATAAAACGGATCGGGGTGGATATCTGTGATGTGCAGAAAACGACCGTGAAGCTTCCTGGGGGAGGGTTCTTGCAATTGTTTCAGCGACCAGAGGTGTGATTTAGATGACCATAAAGTACATACGAAGTCCAATCAGTGATGGACCCAGTACAACCTGAGTAGGGGACGCGACGCTCGCAGTGCAGCATAGTCCTAGGACAAAAACCAGACTTCGCGTCCTCATGAGTTCTCGGGGAAGTGGTTAGATGCTGGTCCATCGGGTTGTAGTACGAATTATTAATAGGGAACAATGTGTATAGCTACAGTCGACCTGGTGGCAACTGCCAAACACTAGAATGGATTCAATGGGAAGCACGTTCGTCACTCTAGCCTATCATATAGGAGCTTTCTGAAGCGTCCTTCGTGGGCGGAACTGCACATCTTTAGGTGAGCTCCATAGACTACGGCATACAAGAATGACATTTCTGCGAGTCACATCCGGGATCCGTGTGCGTACCAGTAAGGGTGCTGGGAGATAAAACGTTGATCATTGGGGGCACATGGTATTTACAAAATACATATATTTGTTCATGTTGACATCATCCAATTACATGAATTCATCCACTCGAGACTTAGTGCACATCCACTGCTCATCGGCGTCCGACATATCGCCCACTATTTGAAGATAACAGTAACTTCTATTTCATTCTTTTCGCCACCTTGGAGTCCCCACACTGCAAACTTGAACATACCGGTAACGACTCGGAGAAAGTCCCTCGTGTCTTGCGCGCACGTTCGTTCGCCCACACGGCTATTTTATTTTCTAAATCCCGGCGTCCGCCTTCTATGGCCCTCAGGAATCTGCGCTCGTTTGACGTGACCAAAAGTCAACATCATGCACCATTACCCTACCGGAGTCAACTACAACTCCATGGAAGTTTTAGATCGCAAAACGGTCGTCCTTACCCGGCCAAGTTATTTTTAGCTAAGTTATATTTTGTGCAAAACCTACACTGTAAGCCAGCCTATGTCCCCCGTGGGAACCGGCTATCTGGCCTCTATCACTGGCCAGGACAATGCTCAACGGCGCGCATTACGAAATCGTGCTGTCGGATCGTACATGGTTCTAGTTGCACCATGAGGTACTATCACTGGCGGGGTTTTTCAAAGGTTTTCAATGTTTGATGCGTAGCACACTCGTCAAGAGGTTTTTTTTTCCCGCTTCTTGACAGACCTGTGGGAAATATCGGCTCTATCACACCAGGTGAAATCTGATTTTTTTGCGATGATGTTCGAGCGGCGAAGGAATCCGGTTGTGCGATGTCAGTTTGGCAGGGACTGGCTATGCTGTTTCAAAATTTGTCACCCCCAACGTCACACTGGAGTTTTATAACTCCGCAATGGCACGCTCGGCAGAATTTTGAATCTCGATATCTGAACGAGTGTTGGAAGGAAATCAAAGTTGTATGGATTCGTGCATGTACATTATATAGACCAGCTATTCACAGTAAGTAAATCTAAGTGCATTAAGTGGAAAGGATATGATAGTAATAGAATGAAGTGAGTATGTTCACAAAAGTGTGATATATACCAACTCGGTCTTACTCGGTGTACAGTTTTCGAGCGGAGATTCTAATTGATGTGCAACTCTAGTCACGGTGCGGACCATCCACTCTTCAAAACAATTTCACTGATACACCGTGTTCTCCATCATTCAATCACGATATAGAAATACCAGTGCTAATATCATTTTATAGGAAAGAGGATTGTTTTCCCTTGATTTTTTCCTGTTGACGAAGTATAAGATTGGCATCACCATCAGTAACATAGTGGTGTGAATATTTCCATGTATGATATGTTGACACACTGCCGATGTTTTATGGGATCTTCACAGATGTATCTATAGGACACTAGGAACGCTGGCTAAAAATCAAGAATTTTTGTGCAGTGTGCAGCTCGCGATATGATGATAAGCAATTTGAAACCACTACCCATTTTGAAAAACCCCGCCAGTGATAGTACACAGGCCTCGAGGACCTATTCATGAAGAGATTTTCACTTGTCCTTTTGTGGCTTACCGAACAACTGCAGCAAAATTTGTACGTCAGGGACCCGGTGCAGGGAAGGTTAGATGTTGAATGAAATTGGTGTGACTTATACATGGTGAGTTAGACAAAACACGCCTCAGTAATTGATACTGATTGCGCAAGGCGGTTAGGATGTGATTTAGACGCACCTATATATGTAGCATCCGCTGTTTATAACGGCGAATGAAGCCTACCTGGATCAGTGTGGGAGTACTACCAAGGGCGGTGAGGCTATACCTCATTAATATTACCATTGCGCATCAACTGTTGGTGGTATTATTACTAGTCTATTAGACCTATGAAGGCAGTACTCTGAGGATGAAGGATCCTAGTCTTTCGAGTGGCAGGTAGTGCTGTAGAGGCAGAGCTGTTGGCGGGTAGTTTTGCCGTGCCACGACAGAACAAGGTGGCCGGAAATCAGTAACGAAAAGTCACCGTGACAATGTGATGGTCAGATGGTCATCGATTCATCGATCATCTGGTATCCAAACAATATTTGCTAAACTTCGTTATACATACCTAACCTCATGTCAATATCTTTGATTACTAATGAATTGGAATTTGAGACACGAATCAACTTGCACTGGTGACGGGCGCTCGAAGACAAAGTTTAGGGCAAGCGGGGCCTCCAGCTTACTTACTCGGGGGACCTGCGATTAATAGAATTTTATCATCGAGACCTGACAGGAGACTCATAAACGCATACTAAACGACCACAACTTAGTAACATAAAATGGTCATTATGTAAGTACAGTCGTGGACTTTCTGCCAGTGCCAAGTTCTGCCCCAAATTCTGTGGCCTCACGAATGCCAGCAACATGCGGTGGCGCACATTCGAACATCTGAAATTCAATCTGCTTGCTGTATGAATCTTGGCTTGATCAGCAAGGTTGCCTTATTCTTTCACAGCCTTGTAGGCAGCGCCTAAATGAACATGCTTCTTGGGTGGAGGTCGGACTCACCCTAGATATGTAGAAACAGCATCTCGATGACGCCCTGCCACTTTGTCACGATACAGCTTCCACCTGTATGCCGCTGTACATATATATATGTCCGTCTTCGACGTTGATCTTACATATAAAATCTCTCGAAGTACTCGGCGAGGCATACAGCCTAGACAGATCTATCGTAAGTTACCGTTTAACAGCACCTTTATTTTAAACTCCAGGTTCAGGCGCCTGTTGCTCACAAGGCTGTTCCCAACCCTTAACCTGTGCGTGTTCATATAACTTCTCGATTGCGACCGCTGAGCAGACTAGCACCTCTCCTCACACTGACATGTACATCTCCAGAAGTCTCGTCCAGCCAACAATGCATAATATACCTCTTTCAGATTCCAAATTCACTCTCGATGCCTCTGGAGTAGCAGGTTTTTTTGGTGGTGATGAAGCCGTTTCCGCGATGGCAACCGTACACGTGTACCAAGGAAGAAATGGTTGGGATGGTACAATTCACCAGGATCATACCTTATCGCCAAGAGGTATGGCCAACTCGCCAACTCGCGTTTCTGGGACGGTTTATTCCCAGGCGTCAACACCGACCCTGCCACGCTGTTCGAGCTGGATGGTCGGAAGGGCCCAAAGTTTAAGGGTGTGGAGTCTGGGTCGATTATCCCAGAAACATGGTCACCTCGCTTCATTGATGGTAAAAGAATGCCAGATGGAGCGAGGCATTGATGTGCCAGGGAGAAAAACCCAACCAGTTGGGGTCACAATCGTCGACCTCCACCACGTCCCTGATGCATCCATGACACCTAAACAGCTCACCAAATACACCAGCGCTTTCGCTTTCATCCCGATGTCAGTATCCATCGGCACCTGCATCGCGTGCGCTCTCTTCGAAGACTGGTACTCATTCAATATGATCCTGCTCGGAATGATCGCAAGCGGAGTATCATGTTTTGTCATCGGGTCCGGAAAGTTCACTTTCTCTCATCCCATCCCTGCGCCGGGAGCGCCGCGAGGTGATGGATTGCTCCTCACGGATAATAATGTTATCGTCCTACTCGGCGAAGAGGGCGCTGTCAATTCCATTACCCGTGGAAGATTCTCCCTAAACTTCGGCAGTGAACCAGAATACAGAAACATCGGCGTATGCTCGTTGATCCTCACGACGCAATTCATCGCACAGCTGCTGCTCATACCGCAGGCCGCACTCTTCGGACAGATCATGTTCGTAACCTCGCTCGCAGTCTCCTGGGCATACAATTCTTGGTTGTCATCGCTGGACAAGGAGGAGATCCAGAGGAGGTTGCTACTGGATGCGGTCCTCAAACGGCCGTTTATGACGAAATATATGTTGGGCACGCGCACTACCATGGCAGTCTTCGTTTTGCTGGCGCTGACTCCGTCAGACCCAGCAAAAGTACTGGACGATATTCTCCCAAATGATACCAAAGTGTGGAAGAGGTGGAAATCAATCATTCTGTCAAGGCTACAGGACGGTGAAAAGATGCATTTTCAATCGGCCGATTGGGATGATGGAAATTTCAACGGGAGTGAGAGCACACTTCTGAAGACCCTCTTAGGGGATGCCCAGGCTGCCTATGATGGGTATTCCGACCACCTGAAGTTGCATTAGTTGCGCAATGAATTAGCCCCCACCGGTTATGAATATATTTGACTGCTCAAGTTATGATACTGATAGTGAATCAGTATGTTCTTGTTTCCAGCTATCTATACCCAGTATCTTGTACCCTCGCCTCTGTTCCGGGTCCCTTGCCTCCATTTTCAGTCCGATACCTCCGTCTCAGTTATCATGTTCAACCATGTATACGGTATTTCGCGATATCCCTTGTTTGAATCTCCTTACGAAAATGGTTTCTTGCCACTAATTGCTCTATGCTCAACACTGAGTACTGAGTACTTATAGCTGCTTCCGATATCCTCAAAGGTGACGTCATGAACCATCTTATAACTCCTGGCAAGCTCAGGTTGGAAATGTTGGACTACCTGACACCGTGAATTCAAACCTTGGACTTATCTCTACCAGATATTTACGGGCCGTAATTATGGAATCACAACCAAAGTCCCCCATTCCTCTTTTTGTTATAGGACCGGCTCCCCTCAGCAGCATGAATCGGACAATGGTTTTGGAGTGATAATTCACCCCAACTTCTGCGAGACCTGCCGCTCAAGAATCCTGAAGTATGGCGCAAATATGGGGGATTTCATTTACGTCTTTAGACTTTTGACGATCCCTGCACAATAAACATACACATGCCTGTTGTATTTCCTGGGTCTCTACGGGAGTCACTCTAGCCAAAATGTTGTGCATTGGCAAGACATGAAAGATGGTGGCACATCCTGGTGCCAATAGGTTAGGGGAAGACCTAATGGTGCTGAACGTGGGAACTGTAGTAAGCTAGCGTGCCATTAATACAACGACAAGGAACAATACAAGGTGCTGCATATCGATACTTCATATGATAACGAATGCGCAGAACGACGATAACCAAACTTGGACACCCTGGAGAATATCCTCTAAAAGCAGAAACACGGGCGCCCGTTTCCGTGTTCTCCAGTGTTGACCTGCACTGCTGCAGATGGTTGGTGTGTATCGGGGTTCGGTGAGGGGGGGATCAAAGTATTCATCGGGTACCCAGTCCTCGTCCTTTTTGGGTGCGCCCGCTGCAGCGTTGCGCTGAAATCGATGCATCAGACCTCAAAGACAACGTGAGACAACCAACGGAACACACCTCTTTACCCTGCGCGAGAGGAACATCGACGATAGGCAGCGCTGTATGACCTATGCGAACGGGCCACAAGGTTGATAGTTCGCGTAGGCGGGCTTTAAAGGTGATGACATTTGTGGTATATGATAGGGTGGTGCACGGTGCCGGTGTGCGTCGAGAAAGAGCTGTTGGGAGGTAGGGTCGAGGTAGCAGGGAACTGCAGGGTAACCATCAGGCCAACAGCGAAGGCACTAAAAAGAGACGTACATCTAGGGGATTGCGAGGCTGATCGTTCCGAACAGGAGGAACTGCGTTCGTGCGAGAAGAGAAGCGAAGGAATTTGCGGAGATGTCGAAGGAAAGTGGGTTTCTGCGTATCTCTTGTAGGCGGAGGTCTTAGTGGCCTAGAGGCGAAAGACGTAGCATGTATCGGTGGTTTACGGCGCACAGCACCACGACGGGTTGCGTCAGACTACATTATTCGATTTATGTGAATCAGAAAAATGGTGAAAAAGGACGTGATGCGTACCTTAAGTAAATGTTTGAGAGTTGCATCAGTCTTCGGGGGAACGTTAGTGCACAGAAGTAAAGGCAGGAAAATGCATACTTTTGATTGTACTTCCGCTGCAGGCCAGATGCAGGCCAGGATACCGGGGGGAATGTTGCATACACAGATCTCGTCATATGATGTGTACACTAGTTGGCGCGAGTTGGGTGAGAGGATAACGAGGCCGGGAAGCAAAATGTGAAATGAGGCGAGCAGTTGGCGGGACTCAAAAGCCCAAAGCTTGATGGTGTCGTCGCGTGAAGCGCTAGCAAGGAGAGCACCGTCAAATGACAGCGCTAGACCGCAAATAACCTTGGTGTGCCCTTCGAAGGGAGCTCCGACAGCCTCCAGTGTCGACGCGTCGAACTCATAGATCCTCGTGGGGTCGTCCTGTGAAGCTGAATGCGCCCAAGATGGTTGTATTTTTGTTTGTCCAGTACACTGGCGCATATGTCAAGGGTGTTCCAGGAGTTGGTTTCCCTGCTTTGACATGGGCTGAATTCCCTATCCTGATATCCAGTGTCTCTGATTTAACATCCCACACCTCAAGGCACTTCCCCTTCCACGAATTTACTGCGAGCTTCTTCGAGTCTGACGAGAATCGAAGTGCACCTATAACATCAGCGCTTCTGAATGGACCAGCCACGAGCTTGCTATTGTCCAAACCCCATATCCGCGCTGTGAAATCCAATGACCCGCTCGCCAGCAGCTTGCTGTCAGCGGAGATATCGATGCAGGTGACCATTTTTGAGTGGCCTTGAATTTTTTTCACAACGCCCACCTCAACCTCACAGGCTTTGAGCTCCCCGGAATCGAAATCTCCTCCAGCAGTGATAACCCATCGACCATCCCTCGATACCGCCACCGCATGTAATTCTTGCTCACAAACATCTCGCGCCTCCTCAACTTCCTTTCCTGCCTGTAGATCCCATTGCCGAGTGGTTGTTTCGTCTTCAGATCCGCTGATGACACGCTGGCCGTCCGGAAAGTAGAATATGGATGTAACGGATTTGGGACTCTCCAGGGATATCACTGGTGTCAGAGTCATCTCGGTTGCCGAATCGGCGGGCTGCGTCGACATGGACGTCATAACCTATGCCTGAGCGAGCGAAACTGGCAAGAAGTTATGATGTGCTCGAGGCGATAGTGAGGTCAAGGCTGGTCAAGGCCTGACCTCGATACTTGGTCTGATGAAGTTAATTGTTAGTTCATCCGCTCCGCAAGGTTGGATAGGATTTTGATGTTACCAAGTGGCTCGTAGTAAGGAAGAGAACTTTCAACTCACACAACTGTGTAGATTGTACCCTTACTTCTATTTTTGCTTCTCCTTGCTACCTGGCTCACAGTCATGGGCATGTTGGTGTGGGATGAAGTGGATGAAGGACATGTTGTAAAATGTGTACATCCGGATCGGTTCGGCCCGAACTGCTACTTTAACGCTGGCAACCTTCTTCACAGCCTTGCTGTTCGTTGCAGTCAAGTTGCTTTCAACGCTAGCAGACCGTCCATGCAGATCGTTGCACAGTACTAACGAATAATTTTTGAGCACATCGTTGAACAGCGACTAGATGTCCTGATGCCATCGTCCGAACCATCCACTGATGTCGTTGTCGAGCGCACACTCATCCAATCTTCTGCTACTGCTTTCCCGACCAACCCACGCACACTTGCAGATGTGCGCGAAGAGGTTGCCCAGAGCCTCGCACTCCGTATGATCACCAAAGCCCGCACTGTCGATGGTGTCCGCATCGGTGTCCACTTCACTTTCTCGAAAAGAGACGATGGTCGCTTTCTTCGACTTGTCACTTCCCATATCCGCGCACGACTACCCTCGTCTCGATATCTATTCGCTATAGCCACCACTGGTGCATCTCCAGCCAGTCGTGGTACACGCAGTGGCGCCCGCACCTCAAATGCACTAGTCATCTGCGGGTCAGATGAGGATGATGTACAGCGTGCTGTACTCCTCGCATCCTCTAAATTCCTGGGGCGCGTCGATGCAGTTCAAAACACGGGTACTCTCCTCGCTGCTTCTGTAAGGCATATTGGCTCATCCTATGATGACGCTGCCTTGTGGGACGTATTGTCCAAGTCTGTACGCACTCCCATTGATCCTCTTCTTCCTCCACCTGGATCTCGCAGCATTGATCAACTTCTATCTGATGCCCGATCAAAGCTCGAGCGAATGACGCCCCGACAAGCCTATGACGCCCTTCACGACCCCACATACCCTATGCCAGTCTTCCTTGTGGATATTCGCCCAGCTTCACAACGTGCTCGTGAAGGCGGGATCCACGGGTCCCTCATCATCGAGCGAAACGTTCTGGAATGGCGTTTTGACCCTCGTTGCGAAGCACGACTCGCGATAGCAGATCGCTACGATTTAAAAATAATCATATATTGTCAGGAGGGATACACCAGCTCTTTGGCTGCGGCATCCCTCCACGAGCTTGGGTTGCTCAATGCGACCGATATAGTGGGCGGTTTTGCTGCATGGGGGGCAGCTGGCCTGCCAGGTCAGATAAGGCCCCCGTCCACTATCAGTGATGAAGAAAGCTATCAAATCAGCCAGCCTTCGTTTGATTCTGATGATGTGATTGATGGCATATGACTAGTTTCGACGTCAAGCACATATTTTAGTATACCCCGATTTATGAGCCTGTATGATTACGCACAGTGCTATGGAGATCGATCACGACCTGTTACTACAAAAATACTTGATAAAACGTTCGTTGGCCGCGTGATGGACAGAGGATGTCATATTCGTCCAGCTGGCCTGTGATTTTACATAGTGCTGACCAGCGCTTGAAGCAAGCTTTACGTTAGAACGTTGATGATTACATACCTCTTGCTTTTGTTCAACGGAACTTCAATCTGCACTTAAGCTTGTTTCATCGCATACCATGAACATCGTATAGCTATTAGCCTTTACATAGTCCATCCTACAATCTCCCCAATATCCTAATAATATTCTACCCACGACGTCGACCCCAGTAACGAACTCGAACTACCTGCGCACAACGCCGACACCGACATCGCGAACGCGATGAACTACATTCGTGGTGCTGTGAGCGCAATCAGTGCCCCATACCAGTACTACAAAGATATCAACCCATCGACCCTGACTGGGGCTATCGACGTCATCGTTATTCGACACCCACCATCGCCCACTGTATCCGCTAGCTCCGGTTCTCCAGACAGTGACGTTTACGCCTGCTCTCCATTCCATGTCCGATTCGGTAAGCTCCAAGTACTCAGGCCTGCTGAAAAGAAGGTGCGCACTGTCTGCTCTTGTTGTCAATATGTTCAATGGGTCACGAATGGCTGGGAGTAGGTCAACGTATCAGTGAATGGCTCCCCCATCCCGTTCAACATGAAAATCGGAGACGCAGGAGAAGCCTTCTTTGTGTTCGAGACAGATGAAGATATCCCAGAAGATCTCGTTACAAGCCCTCTACTCTCCCCAACCCCAGAACTAGGCGAACTTCAGGGTGACTTTGAACTTGGAAGCTCTGGAGCTAAGCTCGGCAGGGAAGGGAAACAGTCGGATCTGAGTTTACGGATGCAGGAACCTGAGTTTCTCGACTTGAACGCTTCGTCTGGGTTGAAACATCCCATTCCGATCCATGCAAGCGCGAAACCGAAGCTTGGCTCGAGGAGCGCTCCTCATACTCCACCACCAGAGGAACCTTTTGCACAGCCAGCCGATGTGCCCGGTCCAGAAGTACAATACAAGGCTGGTGCGTGTGTTTTGTCCAATCTTTGATCTGATTCTCAATGTGGTGCAGATGTCGCGCTTGATATGGCTGGATATCATTCTACCCAAGCACGCGACGCGTCTTCCTCACGTGTATCTCGTGAGTGTTATGTAACTCGTTGCATCTACCGAGCTAATGAGCTACAGATTCACAATCTCTAGCTCCATCTGCCATCTCCTTCCCATCCACCGCTCCACCAGCTGCTTCCCCTCTCAGCGAACACTTCCCATCAATTTCCACAACCACATTTCCTACCCGCCGCGCTGTTTCTGAATCCCCAGAGGATGTCCCACTTCCTCAGTACTCATGGGAATGGGGTGCATTCCCCCAGCCCTCACCTATGATGACACATTTCCCATCTCCCCACCCATTGCGCATGGGTAAAGTACCCGCTGTGGATGAACACGCACCATCCGAGTTTGACTCCGAGGAATTTCTGGCGCGCAGTAGGAGTGTTCCGCTTGAGCTCGAAGGCAGCCCGCATACCATCCGCTCGTCTCTACCTGCTCAGGACCAAGTATATGTCCCCGAAGATGAGCACGAACACGAACTTGTGCGTGATCTTCCTCCACTTCCACTCCGTGAGCACGGATTCGGTTCGGGTGGTGTTCTTACCACATTCCCATCCGACTCACGCATGTTCCTCGTTCACATCGAGGGCCAAGCACTATCATTTGCGCTCTCGCTTGTACCTACATCAAAACGCGGAATTTTTCATGGGAGCGATGAAGTGGAAGTCGTGCGTCTATTTGAGTCGGGGAGAGTCGACTATGCGCAGCTTGTCTCTGAGGAGGTAGTGATCGGGGAGGTGAGGACGAGAGTGGTGGAGGATGAGGGGTTGGTGATTAGGTGGGCGGGCGGGCAGTATATCACGAGGGAAGATGGGAGTCCGTTGATGGATGCTTTGAGGTTGTGGGTTGAGAATGCACCGAAAGAGCCCTCGAGGGCGATGTCGGAGCCTCCGTTGACCATGACAGAGGAACGAGACCTGCGCGTAGACCAGAGGGAGGAAGAACTGGTAAGCAGTGCCGATGAACAAGAGCCGGTGTCGAGTGGAGACGAACGAGAACTGAAGCGTGCGGATTCTGAGCCGCCGGAGTCGCACCGGAAACCGACGTCGAGCAGCTGGGTCAGGTGGTGGAACCGGAGCCGGGATATAAAAGAGGCTGATCGACCTCCTTTGAGGGTGTCGAATACGTCTCCGACGAAATCCGTGAGTTTTGCGAGGCTCAGAAGTATGGCAGCTCATGATGCTTTTCCAGACACTGCCGAAACATGTTCCCCTTGTGGCCCATCATGCAGAGTTCCCTCAATCTGCAGTCAGCCCCTCCTGCCACACCCGCTCCAGGCATCGTCGAGCCCTTGAGTAAGGCGTTGGGGTCAAGGGGTTGCGAGGACGCAGAAGAGGTATGCCAAGACGCTGCGGTTGACCTCCGATCAACTGGTGAATCTTCAGCATTCCGTGCAGCTTTTAAATGTCTGACGCTCTCTCCAGAAATCCCTCAACCTCAAGCCTGGTGCTAATACCATCACATTTTCCTTGTCTAATTCCACTGTGCCAGCCTGCACGGCGCGAATATTTGTATGGGACTCGACCGATCTCGTCGTCGTGTCTGATATAGATGGTACAATCACCAAGTAGGTTTCTCCCATTGTCCATGTATGCATCTAACCTGGCATACCTGTAGGTCCGACGGACTTGGCCATGTGTTTGCTATGATCGGTCGGGACTGGACGCATTCCGGCGTTGCTAAGTTATACACCGATATCAGGCGAAACGGGTACAAGATCATGTACCTCACCTCACGAGCCATCGGGCAGGCAGATTCTACACGGGACTACCTCAAGGGTATCAAACAGGATGACTATCAACTTCCTGAAGGTCCCGTCATCATGAGCCCCGACCGGCTAATGGCGTCGCTGCACCGGTAAGACACCTTAATCAAAAAGGAGGGAGGATATTGATGTGTGACCCAGCGAGGTGATCATGCGGAAGCCCGAAGTATTCAAGATGGCATGCTTGAGGGATATCCAGCGTCTTTTCGGCGAGAGCTCGCGCACGCCGTTCTACGCCGGGTTTGGGAACCGGATAACGGATGCGCTGTCGTATCGCAGCGTGAATGTTCCGAGTGCGAGGATATTCACTATAGATTCGTCCGGTGAGGTCAAGATGGAGCTCCTCGAGCTCGCGGGGTATAAATCATCGTACGTAATTTGTTGTGCTCATGTATCCGACGCACTCATTTATTTATTGTTAGGTACATTCATATGACCGACATCGTGGACCAGATGTTCCCTCCGATACATCGGAAATGGGCAGCGGAGTTCACGGATTTTAATTATTGGAAGGCGCCAGTCCAGGAATTCGCCCTTCCCGACCTTACGCCTCCCTCCCCAGCCCTGAGCGCACGATCGGATACGTCCAACCAGAGTACGCTTGCACGATTACGGAACTTCAGCCTAGTTGGGCGGAGACACTCGCGGGATATGACGCAGTTTTCACTCCCACCGCCTGTGATAGCGCGCGAGGGCACGCCGAGTCGAACGATGGGCATGCGCAGCACACATTTGCGGCAGATGTCGTCTCTCGAACGTCTCAGCGGCAGACTGGCAGCGCTCGCGCAATCGTCTTCATCTAGCGGCGTCGATTCACGCTCATCGTCGTCTACGTTCCTGGACTCTGATGAGGAGGATGTAGAGCTCGAGGAGGGGAGTGTGCGGAAACGGCGTCCGAGGAGCACGAGTATGACGAGTATGCCTGGGTCGTTGGATGATGGGGAGTTCGGGGTGCATGGTGGGGATGAGGAGGGGGGGTATGGGTATGATGGGGAGGTGGAGGGTGGAGAGAACGAGGAGGAGGCTGCTGAGGAGGCGTTTGATGAGGATTTTCTTGCTACGGGAGAGATGAAGAATGTGCCATTTTTGTAATGTGGACGATGGGACTTTGGTAGTGTAATTTGGCAAGGTGCTGAGGTGCATTGATCGTTGATTTGGATAGAATCAATAACAGCAGATCAAGCGTATTTTGCTTGTGATAATGGTACATTCAATTTTCACTATCATTCCGGGTAATCTGCAACTAGCATGTAATATGCAAAATGTTCAAAACACCTCAACGTGCTGCTCGACTCACTTCAAAAAAATTCAGGCATATGTAGACTACTTATATATGATGTACTGTCCAAGTAGAATGAAAATTTCTTGAGTGTTGCAGCTGCGAGAGATGAAATATTGGTAATTTGGAACCATGCAAGACCATAAATCATCCAGATCCCATAGATCCTACAGATATATTCACAAAGTTATACCTGGAACATAACAATCACCTCGTCAGGATTCCAAGGTGTGACACGACGTGACCATATTTTGCAGATTAGCAGTCAGACCCTGAATTTTCTCGGCTTCCATCCGACACCACACCACAACGTCCTAAAAATGAGCAAAAATTAGATCTACATAGAGGTAGTACGAATCTACAGCACTCTAAATTCGTGGAAGATAATATGAAGTGGTTGAGGAGCTACAAAAGATCTGCTGAAAATGTTGCAGATTACCCGGAATGATAGTATACCAAGACTTGCGGACGTGAACGAGTGAGTCCAGTCCATGTCAGTACTAGTCTAGGTACGAGCTACTTACAAAGAATGAACGTACCTCAGCGATCGCGCGAGTGGGAACGAACACCGAGGCAACAAAAAATTCAGTCAGTCGTTTATTGCCCACCACAATTGAGACAAAGCCTTGGGTAGACAGTAGTAGTACATGCAGAGGCAAAACATACGTGCGCATCGGGTGAATCACTGTACACTTTCAAGAAGCAAGATAACACTACGAGAGGGGGGCGGTGACAAGGCTAAATGACAATATTCCTTTCCGCGCTGAGGCCCAGCTGAGGTGCCTAGCTGGGACAGGAGCCGCCGTAGCAACAATACTTCTTGTACCCAGTCCAACAACACGCTCCGTCACCACAAGAGCTTGTTGCACATTCCACGGTGGGACTACCCTCGCAGCTTCCAGCGCAGAAAGGCGCGGTGCCACTCCAGAAACAGTCTGCGTTAACGGCGAGCTGGCTGTCATCGGTACGTTTGTCGGGGGCCGCCGTAGCCGCCGAGAGCACGGCGAACGAGAGGACGACAAAAGAGAGGGATTTCATCGTATTTGTGCTGCAAAACAACTGAGTCAGAAGCTCTTGAACAGCCACGGGAGGCAATTTCGACCCACCAGATAACGACGAGCAAATGTCTTTATTGCTTGTAAGAAGAATGATGTGACGGCCTGTGAGGATCAAACGGTCGATAAATCAGTCGACAGTCGGAAGACGGGGAGAATCGTACACACCTATGATGGAGCTGGAAAGCTTGCAAAATCGAAAGCAAGAAAGCCAACCTTTTTATAATGGACTGGACTAAAACGCCGCCGAATTCTCAACGTCAACGTGTAGAGAAAGCCCCACAAGCGCATGGGCCACAAACACCATTTGAAAGTCGGCAGTAGCTCGGATCGTTCGAATGTTGTCACTGCACCACCGTACTAGTCACGACAGATGTAATTGAAATTATTGCTTAGCTGCTTAACCTGGAGTAATTTCAAGCGAGTATTGAAGCCGGCAAACGAATAGGCACGGAAGCAACTTACATGGCTGCCTTCGTTACTAGTAAATGGGACACCCCAGATCAGCGCTATTCTTCTGGCATATGATAACAATGTATACTCATTGGTAAGGGGTATTGCTGCCGTTGTAGGAGAATGAGAGCTCGGCTTCTGGTTCTATATTGAAATAAAAAGGAACCCACTGTTATGGATGGAAGAGTTGTCGTTTGTCTTGGAATCAAAAGAAGTCAATTCAGTGACGTTGTCTGCAAGTCTTGTGCTGCTTCGTAACCTGAATGGAAGACCGATTGAATGGTTATCCCGCGCGGGAGAAGGGCGGAGTGAAGACTCCATTAAAAGTCGGCATCAGGAAACCGGTGATGAGGTGGCATTTCTGTCATCTACGGCCATTTGTCACGTCCGAGGTACTGACTCTACGCCCAAAGTGACTGAATGGTCTGGGAACTCACTGGATTACGAAAGAAATGTGCTGAGGGGCGGGCGGAAAGGACGAAGCTACTGCCACTTGTGCAGTGTTCTCCGTGTGATTCTAGTGCTGCCACGGTCCGGTTCAGTCCGGTTCAGAGGGGGGTTGGGCGAGAACCGAACCTGGGTCTAGTTTTACAAGAGACGAACCCAGAACCAAACCTTCGCGAAGAGTTCGGAGCGGTCAGTTTCCTTTTTTTTTTTTTTTTGGGGGGGGGGGGTTGGTTCGAACACGAACCGAACCGAAATCCACGATGATCAAGGGTAGTGTTGCTAAGACCAGGAACAAGGGCAGCGAGCTATAATGGAGGTCATTTAGAGGCAGGAGGTATTGAGTGATGAACTAGTAAGAGCCATTTTAGCACAACTGGAATTTCAGTGGGAGATAAAGCTGGCGGAACGTTGATGAAACAATGGGAACAGTAACGCGAAAATCTAAAACAAAGCTTGGCTCTGCACTAGAAGTGACTCGGAAATCAGCTTTAACGTTGAGGGATATCTCTCGAACAGTGACAGTCATGGTAGCGAGGGTAATGTCGATGAATGTCGATGATGGACCAAAGTCAGGGCATCGCCAACAT
This sequence comes from Suillus lakei, assembly GCA_016628065.1. NCBI lineage: Eukaryota > Fungi > Basidiomycota > Agaricomycetes > Boletales > Suillaceae > Suillus > Suillus lakei. The sequence continues at coordinate 165,007 of JABBWA010000060.1, read as the reverse complement.
TGGAAACAGAAACAACAAAACAAAAAAGATCGCAAGTCAGTGAGGCGAATCCGTCTGCGGAGGCGTAGTCACTCTCATGTCAAATGTCACACTTGCCCCTTGGACATGCGCAAGTATGGATGAACACTCTGTATGGTTGTGGATGTAAGGAGAACACCAACATTCGACTGCCACGTCGTTCAACAGATGGTAAGAGTTTTTACTGCAAAACGTGCAAATTGGTGAATGAAAGTTCCATGGATATTGAAGAAGGCATTGACCATGCTATAGGAAGTCACCTGATTGATTCCACATTGATAGACACCAAAATGCCTGCAGGTATGTGGCAGGAGGGGAATTTGATGACTGTAGACAGTCACGAAATATATACCAAGGTGATAAGGAGTAACCCCACCTTTTCATATTCCCAACCATGGGTGCTGATGACAGTAGGTATTGATAGAGTGGCGCAAGCTGGATGAGTCCATGTTCGCTAGCTGTGGATACGGAGTTGGGGTTGTTACACGTGAATGCGGACTTGGATGCAGGCCACTTGTCGTGCGACGTGAAGGTTGCTGAAAGATGAGTATGCTACTCGAAATCGTTGTCCTCGGACGACTATGAGGTCGGGGAACATCGATGTCGAGTAGCTTGCAGACGCCGCTGTGAGGTAGGGGTGTGGATGGTTCGAGGTTCGGGACGGGTCCGAACCAACATCAGAACTGAGAACCGTACTATGGTCCGGTTCTGGCTGACACCTGGACCATGGACCGAACCACACAGAACTGGACCGGACCAGCACTATACCACGGTGTGAAGAATTTGGGTGAGATTTGCGGTCCGAGATTTGCAGCCCTAAGAGGCGGTAAAAATATGTACATGACAAATTCATGAAGTATTTACTCCAGGAAGAAGTGTCTATAACAGTCAGAATGTGGAGAAGGAACTACCAGACAAGGCACATAAGCGGTGACAGTGAGGCGAGTACACTGCCAGAACGGTTGCCGTGAAATTGTGACTGCCGACATTAGGACATGCAGAGTTGAGACCGTCGGTTTCTAGGTGCGAAGCTGATGGGCTGCAAAATCTCGCAGTTCGAATTGAAAAATTGACGGCCCTCGGGTGAGAAATTTGCAGTCCTTTCGAATCCCGCTCGGCAAGGCTCAGCGTGGTGGCGAAACATCATCCGAGCTTTCTGCAGCACGCTTGCACCGCTCAAAAAGCTTTGGCAGCTCAACGACGCTACATTCTCGAGCACTCTGCCTACTCCGACCGTCCCCAGATTTTCTGTCCGTGTCCCGCCCCACATTCGACTCCTTGACCATGGCCGATTTCCTGATGGAATGGAATACAAGTCATCCAGTGACAATATTCCAACGAGCGATCCGAGCTACTGCCGACTTCCAAATGGAGTCTTCACTCCCCCCTTCTCCCAAGCGGGATAACCGTTCAATCGGTCTTCCATTCAGGTCACGAGGCAGCACAAACCTTGCTGAGGACGTCACTAAATTGACTTCTTTCGATCCCAAGACAAACACGACAAATCTTCCATCGCTGGCCGTGGGTTCCTTTTGATTTCAATACAGGACCGAGCTCATATTCTCCTACAAAGCCAGCAATTCCCCTTACCAATGAGTATACATTTTTATTATATGCCAGCAAAATAGCGCTGATCTGAGGTGTCCCAAAGCCAAACGATGTGTTTCTAGCCCAAAGTCATGTGATCTACATTTGCATGAGGTTTATCTTAGTAACGAAGGCAGCCATGTACTTGAGTTGCCTCCGTGCCTATTTGTTTGCCTGACTCAATACTCGCTTGAAATCACTCTAGATTAAGTAGCTAAGCAGTAATTTCAATTACCTTTCTGTCGCTACTAGTATGGTGATGCAGTGACAACTTTCGAACGATCCGAGCTACTGCCGACTTTCAAATGGTGTTTGTGGCCCACGCATTTGTGGGGCTTTCTCTACACGTTGCACGTTGAGAATTCGGCGGCGTTATAGTCCAGTCCATTATAAAAAGGTTGGCTTTCTTGCTTTCGATTTTGCAAGCTTTCCAGCTCCATCATAGGTGTGTACGATTTTCCTCGTCTTCCGACTGTCGACTGATTTATCGACCGTTTGATCCTCACGGGCCGTCACGCCATAATTCTTACAAACAACGACAAAGTCATTTGCTCGTCGTTATCTGGTGGGTTGAGATTGCCTCTCGTGGCTGTTCAAGAGCTTTTGATTCAGTTGTTTTGCAGCACAAATACGATGAAATCTCTCTCTTTTGTCGTCCTCTCGTTCGCCGTGCTCCTCTCGGCAGCTACGGCGGCCCCCGACAAACGTACCGATGACAGCCAGCTCGCCGTTAACGCAGAATGTTTCTGGAGTGGCACCGCGCCCTTCTGCGCTGGAAGCTGCGCGGATAGTCCCACCGTGGAATGTGGAACAAGCTCTTGTGGCGACGGGGCGTGTTGTTGGACTGGGTACAAGAAGTATTGTTGCTACGGCGGCTCCTGTCCCAGCTAGGCACCTCAGCTGGGCCTCAACGCAGAAAGGAATATTGTCATTTTTTTAGCCTTGCTACTGCTCTCTCTCGTAGTATTATTTTGCTTCTTAGAACTGTACAGCGATTCACCCTACGTTTTGCCTCTGCATGTGACTACTACTGTCTATCCAAGGCTTCGTCCCAATTGTGATGGACACTAAACAACAGACTTAATTTTTTTGTTGCCTCGGCGCCTGTTCTCACTCGCTGAGGTACGTTTATTCTTTGTAAGTAGCTCGTACATAGACTCGTACTGACATAGACTAAACTCACTCGTTCACGTCCGCAAGTCTTGGTGTCAGCATCGAATGTGCCATTATCACAAGCGATATACGCTTGATCTACTGTCAGAGACAAGCCGCGCATAGTCGATTCTCCCCGCCTCAAATAGCACTTCGTCACTCCCATGGAATATCCCGCGTTTTGACGTAGGTACAAGCGAGAGGGAAAATGATAGTGCTTGGCCCTCGACGTGAAGGAACATGGGTGAGTCGGATGGATGCGTGGTAAGAACACCACCCAAACTGAACCCGAACCGGATCCGTGCTCAGGGAGTGGATGTGGATGATGATCACACCCAAATCCGTGCTGCTGCTCAGTGTTCATCTTCAGGAGTATATGCTTCATCCTGAGGTGGTAGAGACGAACGGATGGTATGCGGGCTGCTTTTTCTTTTGAGCTCAGGCGGGACACTCTTACTGCACGCCATAAACGCCTCAGTCAAAATCGAATGGCGCGTGTTCATCCAGGGCAGGTCCTTTACCCATGCACAATAGGTGGGGAGATGGAAATGTGTCGTCATAGGCGCCCCATTCCCATGAGTACTGAGGAGGCGGGATATCCTCTGGGGATTCAGAAACAGTGCGAAGAGCAGGAAGTGTGGTTGTGGAAAGCGATGGGGAGTGTGCGCTGAGAGGGGAAGCAGCCGCTGGAGCGGTGGATGGGATGGGGATGGTAGACGAGGCTGTGATTGTGAATATGTAGTTCATTAGCTCGGTAGATGCAACGAGTCACATAATACTCACGAGCTACACGTGAGGAAGACGCGTCGCGTGCTTGGGTAGAATGATATTTAACCATATGAAGCGCGACATCTGCACCACATCGAGAATCAGATCAAAGATTGGACAGAACACACGCACCAGCCTTGTATTGTACTTCTGGACCGGGCACATCGGCTGGCTGTGCAAAAGGTTCCTCTGGTGGTGGAGTATGAGGAGTGCTCCTCGAGCCAAGCTTCGGTTCTTGCCTGCATGGATCGGAATGGGATGTTTCAACCCTGACAACGTGTTCAAGTCGAGAAACTCAGGTTCCTGCATCTGTAAACTCAGATCCGACTGTTTCCCTTCCCCACCCAGCTTAGCTCCAAACCTTCCACGTTCACAGTCAGCCCGAAGTTCGCCTAGTTCTGGAGTTGGGGAGAGTAGAGGGCTTGTAACGAGATCTTCTGGGATGTCTCGAATGCAAAGAACGCTTCTCCTGCGTCTCCGATTTACATGTGGAATAGGATGAGCGAGCCATTTTACAGATATGTTGGTCTCCCTCCAGCCATTCATAACCCATTAAGCACCTTGACGAAAACAGCAGACAGTGCGCACTTTCTTTTCAGCAGGTCTGAGTACTTGGAGCTTACCGAATCGGAGACATGGAATGGAGAGCAGGCGTAAAGAGCCGACGCGCTCACTTACTCCATCTAGCGTAATTGCGACCTCAAAACAAAATATTGATAGCATGCATGATTGGAGTCTACATCAGTGGTGTATAAATTACATACCACAGCCAAGCCCGTTTTATTCCATAACACCTCTCGAAAATGCCCTCCACTGCAAGCCAACTGGAACGAAGTCTAAGAAGACTTCAGGTGAGTGACCCGAGCTATTTGGCACGTACCGCCACTCATTTTGTCCAAAGATCTTTGACTCACAAGAAACATCTACCGCGGTGCAATGGGTGCCCTCTAAACACAGCTCAGACGTATCTCAGTACGCTCTCGTAAGACCTCCTCGGGCTCCATGCGGCAATCGTCAGCTGTTTGCTTTTCCTATTATCAGGAAGGAACTTTAGCACTTGGGTACCATTGCTTTCCACCATATTAAGCCAGACGAAACTTTACCAGACCACAACGTCCTCCTCGCCGCGAATTCCCTTACCTTCCTCGAAGTATCTCTCCGTCTTCGTGTTTGCACTATGGCATATGGAAAGGTGGTTGGAGACTCGAAGAATATCCCATCAGAGTGCATGTCGTCGGGAGAGGTGCTGTTGTTAGTATTGTGGAGGGATACAGAACCCGAGGCTACCTGTCCCACGCAAGGTCAAGTGCGTTCCCTGGAGAAGAAGCTTGAGCGCTCACCGGGATGGTGGGTGGAAGTTCCGGTGCCTATGCATGTTCATTTTGAGAGCCGTTCAGCTGAAACCCTTGGGTTTTCAGCAATTTGATGATCATACTGATCAACAATAACAAAACAGTGATTACATATGTGTTATAGACTCTTGGCAATGGGGTCATTGGTTTCCGGAGATTTAGAATCAATAGCCGCAGTATAGTAGGAGGTGGTGGTCGAGTTCGTTCAATTTCTTCATATTGGTTCGTGTCATAACCTTCGCAGCGGAAAAGGCTATTTGAAGTATATAAGCGCTCATGGCACTGCATTGCACAGCTACCGGTGCCATGCATAAGGGTCGTGGCAAGAGATATACATAGGCGACAGCGGCGCCTAAATTGAATCACTTTGCTTGCTAACCTCTTGGTAACATCAAATCTTATCTGAGCATGCAGCGCCATTGAACTGAATATTGTCGTTGGCAGATAAACTGTGCTCGGGGGGCCCGAAACCATTGTCAATACTGGGCCTACAGCACAGGAGATCTCGCTGTCGCTTTTTGTAACACGTCCAAGGAAGCTCTTGCACGTACCTGGCTATTTGTCTCCCTTGCGAAAACACAGGTCATGGCGTCCACATCAACGCAACCCGCCACTACAAACACCACGATGATTTTGGTGCCGGCGATGACCTTGCGGGGTCACGAAGACCAAATTCGTTCGATATCCTACTTTCCGGACGGCGAGCGAATGCTCAGCGGATCTGACGATCTTACTACTCGGCAATGGGATATGCAGGTGGGTAAGGAGATTTCGAAGTCGCGGGATGCTTGTAAGCGGCAAGTTCGTGCAGTGGCAATTTCAAAGGATGGTAGATGGGTTGTTGCTGGTGGTTCACATTCTGGTCGCGGGGAGCTCAAAGCGTGTGATGTTCAGACGGGCATCGTGAAGACTTTTGAAGGACACGCAAAAGAAACTTATTGTGTCGATATCTCTGCGGACAATACGCTGCTAGTGAGCGGGGCGCTCGATCGCTCGGCTCGGGTATGGAGCTTGGAGACTGGAAAACTCGTAGCCGGACCATTCACAAGCATTCAGAGTCTGGGCGCAGTCCGATTCTCGCAAGACTCGAAGAAGCTTGCGATCACGTCGGATGTGGGGAAGTGTCTTGAGGTGTGGGATGTACACGCACAGAAATTGGATATCAGAGCAGGCAAGTTTGGTTACGACCCCATGACATATGCATCAGTGTTCTGGACAATCAACAACAAAACTATCGTTGCTGCATTCAGTTTCACGGATGACTCTGCCAAGATGATCTATGAGTTCGATGCATCCACCCTAAAGACTATCGGAGCTCCCTTCGAAGGGCACGCCATGGTTCTGGTTGACCTAGCGCTCTCATCTGATGATGCTCTCCTCGTTAGTGCTTGCTACGAAACTATCAAGCTCTGGGCCTTCGAGTCCCGTCATCTTCTTGCCTCATTTGACATTCTGCCTCCCCACTCCTTAATCCTTTCACCCGACTCGCGTCAACTAGCTTACACAAGTGGTAGTGAAATTTATATATGTAACACTCCGGCTGAGATCTTGACCAGCATTGGGCCTGCGCTGGATGCACAGGTCAGTGTGTGCATAGTTATATATATTATGCCTGCGCTAATATTCCTTTATAGACGATTGCACATAAAAAGTCAAGCCTCGCTGATCTACTAAAGGTATGCATCTCATTCTCCTACTCATTATACCACCCATCCATATCGCCACTATTGCAGTCTGATGCAACCCGTCGTCCTCGTGCCGTGCGCCGTAACCCAGTGACATCGCCTGTCATTTCGTACCCCCCTAGGCCAAGACCCCCACCTACAGTAGACCCGCAGCAATCCATTTTTGTTCGCCGCCTACGCAAATTCCTTCGCTTGCCTTCTCGCGCGAATGCAGTTTCCAACAATCAGCCTCGCGACCCCCTAGATGTATGTCCATTGATCTTTTCCTGCCACAGTTGATTCAAGGTCGTCGTCCAGTTCCCTGCTACATCCGCCCTACCTCCCAACCGCTCTCTTTTGACACAGGCGACAAATGTCAGTCCTCACTTTTTAGTTAATTAACAGTCTATGATTGAGTGACTATCCAGTTAGAAACAAATTCTCCTCCCCGTCACGCGAGCGGACTCACGCAGTTCCTGCGGCAGCACCTTTCCTTGCGGTCGAGGCCCAGTCACGAACCACCGGAAGTCGAAGTCGCAGTCGGACGCACATTTACTGTAACGTGGATATTCTTACTTCTTCATACCTTAATGCTGATTGATGCCTTCCAGCGACTTGCAGCTGCTAGGCTACCAGAATACAGAAAAGCCGATGATACCCGACATCCATCTGGGCAGCAATCGGCCACTGCGGGAAACGACCCACCGCCTGAGTCTTCTGACCTTGATTCGCTCCCAGACGTGCACTGGTGCAAGGCGTTCTTATGTTACTACTCGTGCTGGTCTCATGGCAGACTGAGAATGCCTCCACGATGGCGCTTGGAGCGTGTTTACCCACTCCAGCAGGCTGGCACAACAGCCAGCAGTGGTAGTGGGGCTCATGGTCGCAGTTAACTCCATTCTCCTCTATATTCATTGAATTCCTTGCAAGTTGTTAACTTATGATTTCAATGGATGTTGACCAATCTGCCGTTGCACAGCGACTCGTAGGTATCATCTTTGCAGTACAGGATCCACTGGGACACGGTCAGACGCTTAGAACAATGCATGGCGGATGGTGACCCTTATTTAGAGATGGGCAACCCATGTTTGAGTCCTAGCATCAGAGCAAGCTTCAACGATAAAAAATTTGATGTGTATTCAGGTGCGGTAAGATGCATATCATATTGTGCTTTCAGCATGAGGGCTGAGCATGGGAGCATATATCGGTCGGACCGGCGGCCATCATCCCTCTTTTCCTTGTACAAAAATTAGAAGTATTGCGACCTCAAAACAACAGCATGCATGATTGGCGTCCAGCAGTCACAGTGGCGTGGGCGTATTCCTAAGTATTACATATTACAGCCAAGTCCGTGCTATTCGCTGAACACCTCTTGAAAATGTCCTCCACTGCAAGCCAACTGGAACGAGGTCTAAGAAGACTTCAGGTACGTGTCTCTTCAGCTTTCGTCTATTTGGCGCGTACTGCCGCTTATTTTGTCCAAAGATATCTGACTCACAAGAAACGTCTACCCAGGAGCAATGGGTGCCTTCTAAATACAGCTCAGACGTATCTCAGTACAAGAGGCGTGCGATGGAGAAAGCCGAAACACCAACACTTTGCTTACGGTAACTTAAGCAAAAACCTTATTTTCAGCCACTTTGGCGTTACATCATCTCGTCATTTGAACTTCTCGACAGTGTCGTCAAATCTTATTGAAATCTTTCCGCGACCCGGGGGAGGTGGTGGTTATAGGTACCTTAGAGTAGTTCTAGGTACATAGATTAATAAATTACTTATGTTATTGCTGGACTCCCCTGCAAAGTGAATGTTTTGGTTTTTTTTTCGGCTGCACGTGAGTTCGCGATTCCACGTGACGATTAATTAATGAGTGTCATATGTCCCGGAATGCATCACTGCGTCGAGCCCGGTCGTGACGAGTGCAAGATTCAAATCAAGATCTTGAATAAGGGTGGTGTATCACTCGAAACACGCTGCCCTTACCATCATGTGTTCCGATATGTCAACGCCGACATCGATTCCAAGAACCGACCCTCACGGAATGTCCCACTCAAGTGTGAACTCTGCCATCCGTCACTAACACCTGTCACTGGGAAAAAGTCTCGTGCTGAATCAGTATTTGTGGACGCTATCTGGCGCTACAATATGATTCAGCATCTTGATGACGTTCACCCGCAGTACTCACACCCTAAGAATCCCAACGGTCACCCTTTGCCACTCGACATCCTCAATACATTCACGCTGACGAGCCTCGAGCAACGTGACGCCGGCATTCCTGAGACCCAGTGGCTCAAGCCTGTTTTCGATGATGATAAAGAGAATTACCCTGGACCAAGCACCCGCAAGCGCAAGACTAATAACACCGGTGGCATGAATGTGAAGAAAGCTTGTAAATCCGCATAGTCAGTTTGTTTGTTTCATTTTCTTTGCATGCTTTCACAATCGCACGTACAAGACTCTCGCTCGCTCGCTATGATTCTGCTTTCTTACACTTGCTATTTCATGTTCTCGCGGATTTCGTAGGTTCCAATTGCATAGTATTACTCAGGAATCAATATACGCATGTTTCTGTCTCATTATATTGCATATGACGCGTAAACGATGCGTGAATATCGAGATGTGTCTCCATGTACCAGTGAAATTTTCAAACATTACAGAATTACTCGATTTGGCCATGTGACCTCACGTGAGGTCACTGTAACGGTGGTGGTGGGTCGCTGAACTAAAAGTGTTAGTGTCTGGAACTAACCGATCGCACACCTCTTGTCTCAGTACATTCTCGTATGGCCTCCCCGGGCTCCATGCGGTAATCGTCAGCTGTTTGGTTTTCCTATTATCAAGAAGGAACTTTGGCAACTGGGAGCCATTTCTTTCCGTCACATTCAGCCAGACAAGACTTTACCAGATGACCACACCTTCCTCGCGATGAATTCCCTTACCTTCCTTGAAGTATCTCTCCGTCTTGGTGTTTGCACTATGGCATATGGAAAGGTGGTTGGAGACTCGAAGCATATCCCATCAGAGTGTATGTCGTTGGGAGAGGTGCTGTTGCTAGTGTTGTGGAGGGATACAGAACCCGAGGCTACCTGTCCCACGCAAAGTCAAGTCCATTCCCTGGCGCACAAGCTTAAGCGCCCACCAGGATGGTGGGTGGAAGTCCCAGTGCATACGCATGTCCATTTTGAGAACCGTTCAGTTGACACTTTGGGTTTTCAGCCATTTTGATGAATATTCCACTAGCTGTGTCACCTACTCCGCTTGTACTGATTTCATTCATTTTCTGCCGTAGAACAAATAACTCTGGCACTTTATCTGTGATACATGCACTTGGGATGATACATCAACATTTGACAAACATAGAGACTGTTTGTCGATCCATAGCGCCACGTGAAAACCTTGACTTGCATCCGTCCATCCGTCCACTCTCAGACTACTATTTCATTAGACTTTTGGCCACCCCTTCAACCGCGATAGATGTCAGTCCTCACTGTTTAGTTAATTAGCAGTCCATGACTAAGTGGCTGTCCAGTTGGAAACGGGTTCCCCTCCCTTCACTCGTTGCTCACTGAAAGGTCAGTAACTTCAAAAGCGCGTGCAAGCTCAGAACGAGGAATGGTAGCGAGCTGCTGAAGATGGCGTAGGCTGACCTACTAACTCATAAGTTGCCGACAGCTTCGTGGCAAACGTAGACCTCGAGTCCCTGACCACACTAGAAGCAAGCATGTTTGAGGATTCCGAAAAAGTAGGACCTGCATGCAACCAGCAGTGTAGTTTGATGTGGCTGAATTTCCTTCGCCATTTTGTTCATCTTAAGAACACATAACTACATCTAATGATTATCTTACTTTCTTCTCTGTAAAACGCGGCGACGTTTAACGGGTGCAAGTTCTCCAGCCGGTAGCGAAGGGTGGTGTTTCACAGGTGCAATGTCTTCAACCAGCAGCAAAGGAGCTACAACTGAAGTGTAATTAATGATGTTCAACTGAATCTCCATTTGCATAGGTCATGAGGCCGGGTACCCAGCCTGCGAGCAAAACAGAATATGCTGATTATGAAAAAGATCCTTGGATGAGTGCCAAAATCCGTGTGCTGCATCCAAAACAATATCATTCACAGCTATGACCTAGAGCACTGGAGATTGTCGCGTATACCTAAGCTAGACAGACAGTTGAAGTGCTGACAGGGTGGGGCATGTGGTAGGCGTGACACAGCGTGGATGAGGTTTGACGCAGTGTAGGTAAGTCTGGTGGCTGACATAGCACCGAGGCTGTGAAGATGTTGGGGAAACTTGTCATGGTATGAGTGGTGCTTGACATGGACCTTACAGAGGCTGTATATATAGAGCTCGACAAGGTGGGGATGAGACAACACTTCACAAAGCACTGACGGCACCCACATTCGCGGACTATGATTCTTACTCCATTGAGCACCTCTGAACCCCAGTGAGAACGGCCTCTGATGGGAGAGGTCCAGATATGTTGAGATGTGATTTTGGCGGTGGTCGAAAATAAGAACAGCTCTCGTCACATGTTATATACAGCGTGAAACTCATATCATATTTTGAATAAGACGGGGCAAACTCGTAGATGTTCATCTATGTTTTTCATATATGACTGTATGTGCGCACACCAGCTGCGTTGTGAATGTGCTCGGATGGGACGACAAATGATATACATTGCACTGGGTATTAATACAAATGGGACACTAATCGAAAGCATGAAACATGGCTTGCAAGCGACAGCATCAGGAAGGGAATATGAAGTAATAAGAATATGAGAGGGGTCCATATGCGAGGAGTCTGCGAGAACTTGAAGCCCATGTGTGAGGAGTACGAGTTGGGCTGAAATGACTGGGATCTAGTACATCGTTCCGTCGAAAGCAGTCTTGTTCCAGGACTTATTAGCAACCTGTAGTAGATTAGACTAAACCTCGTAGTTATTGGGCCATACAACTACTTACCAGTGACGCTGACTCGTCATCATATAACTGTCGTACCAAACAAATGAAAGCATGAACATCTGGAATAAAGCAGCAACACACCTTTCGCTGAGCCGGCATGAGATCACCATAGTAAGCACAAAATTCCTCGGTCGTTCCATTTGTCTTCAATCTCTTGAGCCATCGTTGGGCACACAAGTTACTACAATAATCAAAATTAGCTGCATTGAGACTGTTATGCTGTTGTCGTCATGCGGGCACACTCACCGTCCATTTTTAGTACCGCTCGGACGCATCTTACCCTTGGTGCCACTTTTGGTAGATACCGTCGTAGTCTTCGAGGTCCTAGCGTCATCTGCAGTAGAGAGACCAGCGTGATTTTGAGTGGTCAACTCAGAATCAGCACCATTAGGTGTGGGAGGGAGTATGGGAGGAGTAGGTCCAAATGGAAGAGGTGGCAACTGAACTTTTGATGCTGCGAGAGCAAGTGCTGCCCTAATGAAAAGTTATTCAAGACATCCCGTGAAATAAGGTCAACGTACAGTGGATTTGCAACTACAACGTTGATATGTATGTGTCGGTGTAGCGAGCCTAAGAAGCTTTGGAGAGATATTTTCCTTGTTGCAGTTTGAGTCAGGGCCGAACTTGAGAGAAAGCAGTGCAGGAGCAGTTGGCAGAAGTTCGGGTGGTGAAGCTGATGCCGGAGATGCTATCATTAGAGAGTCTAGTGGTGGAGAGGTCAGCACCATTGGAGGGAGCATTGGAGGGTCTGCCAGCATCGTAGACGTTGGTGCCATCGCAGATGGTGTCGGATGTTCTGGTGTCAGGGAGGTCAGTGCCATTGGCGAGGGTGTAGGAGGGTCTGGTGTCGGAAGGTCCGGTGTTAGAGAGGTCAGTGCCATTGCTGCAGAGGGTGTCGGAGAGGAGCTGGAAGGTAGAGGTGAAACTACGAGAGTCTGAGTACCAGCCGACTCGGAATCAACTATGAAATATTGTCAGTATCACGCATAACCAAAAAAAAAACTCACCTTTCATCTTCTTTTGAGGGACTTTGGACTTGATGGAGAATTTCGCCTTCTTACGCTTTTTACCTTTTAAGCTCAAGGTTTGCGAGTCACCAGCGTTTCTGTCATCACTTTCATCCTCGTCTTCGTTGTCGTGATTCTTCGACTTCCAGTTGCCATCGTCAGTGAGATAGGTCCTACGCCAAGCAGAGTATGATGTGCTGGCAAGGTACTCTAATTTCCATCCATTGTCGGCGAACTTTAGCAAGGGATAGGCGTCCTCCATCAGGGTGTGAATGAGCTTTCGTCCAGAGGCAGATAAAACACCCCAAGTCTTTGGGGCGAGTTTGCGATTAGTTAGTTCACACCAACCAGCACGGAGGGCTTTACGGATACCCTTGACCATAGTTGCGGCAATTGGACCACCATTTTCATCCTCGAGGTACCCTAACTTTCCGCGGTGAGAGAGTCGGCCCATGGAAGTGTCGAGCCATTCAATGTAGTCGATCTGGTTCCAAAAGCGAATTTTTGGATGTGTTTGAGGTGTGGGGCGATTGGTGTCATTGCTACTGTAACCTAGCTGGGCAGGGAAAGTAGGATCAAATGTAAGAGGGTTTCCAGACTGCTGGAGTGCACTGGCAAGCTGTTGCAAAATTGACCTGTGACGGATAATTAAATCAAAAAAGTTTAGACCGGAAAACACTCACTGGAATGCATCACGCTCAGTAGTCAGCTTGATAACCTGAATCTCCAGTGCCTTGCAGCGATCCTGCAAGGCCATCATTTGTGAATTATCCTGCATATATGCGCCCTAAAATGTGTTTTTATGAGACAATAAGTGATCCAAATATGCTAGTACTCACTTGATGCAACTGATAGCGTTGTAATGGCGCTGGAGCTGAATCTGCAAAAGGGTCACTGGGTAATGACATACCCAGAGATAGCGGAGATGGAGTATAAGGCTCTCCCCATCCAAGTCGCGGATTCTGCAAAACAGGACCATATAAATTTCTGTCATTGGAAGAGTCACCTTGAAGTGCAAACATGCTGGATGTCGAGGACAATGTGGAGAGAGAAGATATGTATCGACTGACCCCAATAAGATAATTCAGTACTCCGCCGGAATTCTCCAACAAGACGTCAATTCATCCGAGTCCCTTGTTGGTTACTTTCATATTGCTTTTAATAGATACCCCCGCCTGTTACAAATGCCGTTAGACGTATCCTCTGTCAGCATGCTCGAGGACGTTGTTATCGTTGACATCAACGATGTCTCTCCATCTTGGAACACGTACTGTTTTAACCTCAATGTTAACACTCCAGGGCCCAAGGTATTCTTTTCTCATGAGTATCATTGATATTTAATTTAGATATGTTACACCAGAAAATTGTCCTTAGATTCAAGGCACCTGAGCCTGTCCCTGGGCTTGTCCCGGACACCAAAGAACCTGTGCCTGTCCCTGAGCCTGTCCCAGATGCCAAGGATCCAGAGATACCCCTGCCACACACACCCAAGACAGAGGACAGTTTTCAAGATACGGAGGAGTCGAGGATTCACTTGGGCTTGCTCAAGGTGGAGGTTGAAGAGGTCAGGCTCGAGGAGGGTGTAAAAATCAAATCTGAGGATGACGATCTCGACTGTGTTCCTCAGTGCGTTGCTTGCTGCCTGTATTTGCAACTAACATCTTTAGCATCAATCTCATAGGACTTGTTGTGTATCACCATGTCACACCCTTACCAGACAAACTCAGAACCCAAACCCAGACCCAGAAGATCGCTTTGCACCTTGGCGATACGTTGTGCGCCCTTTTGATGCAGAGAACATTCCCTTTGAGGCTGATAAAAGAGCTTGTGCAATCGAGGAACGCAAGTGTAAAGAATGCGAGGACATTGAGATATTGATGTGTGCTATGAAGCGTCGTAGAGTCTGATTTTTTTGTCGCTGCTCAGAATGAACTCATTGTACCATTATTATTGTAGATCATTATTGTAACTTCTTGCTCGATGTCTAGAACTTAAATAAAAGCTTTCATTTGCGCAGAATTCGTGTGATACATCAAACTACTCGAGATTAACATCGTTGGCATCCTCTGCATCGTCACCAAGATTTTCATAGTACAGAATCCCAAAATTTGCAATGTCTAACCCTGGTTTTTCTAGCATGAAAAAGCGGTGTCATGAACATCCTGTCCACAGCCCTGCAGAGGCCTAATTCACGGAGTACGTCAAAAGCCCAGTTATCCGGACATCAGACCAGTCACTCCAGTCATCTCCGATGAAACCCGCTCAAACCTGACGCTTTCCCGCGCTCTCCGAGCCTCGGACCCGCTGGAGATGCACCGGACCCGCTCGCATACCTTCGGAAACCCATCCATCCTATGTCCTGTCCGTTCCGTCTAACCCCACTGGTGCGTAGTAGCTTATTTCCCATGGCTGATGCAGTAGGCAGCGTTATTACCTGTGTTCCCACAAGTCCGCAGTGCCTCATGTCAGTTTACATACCTCCGGACCCGATGTTTTCCTATTTTCTATATTCTGGATTTCCACGTAGCTAGTTATATAGGACTGGTAGTACGACCAAGCACTCTTTACTTTACTGTAGGTGGGACTTCCCATCTACTTGGTCACATACCTGTCATTACCTGTTACCTGGCTGAATATACCTGGTTCTCACCCATTTCGCACCCGCTTTGCACCCGAAACCCTTGCCATTCGTTTTACCTGACTTTCCTTTGTTTCCGGACATAGTCCGACGCTTTCCAAACCCGTTCCCTTGCCATTAACCGTAACCCGACGACCCGAAGCTTCGGACCCACTTTCCCGCGCCTCGGACTTGGTAGTATACCTTCGGACCCGACGTTTTGACCTCTGGACTTGGTCCGCATACCTTCGGACTTGTTCCTTTACCTTTCCACGACCTTAGATACTAACTATCAGACTTATCTCAGTAGCAGACCCCTTTAGGGTCGAACGTTCTTGCCTTGCAAGTGAAGCAGCAGGTATAGCATTTGACCTAACATTATATCCGCCTACTGCGGAGTTGTTTCCCACAGCGGTCCTCGGTAATGCCTGAAGGCAGTCTTGGTTCATGTGGGATCATGGCGACGACACTCATGATTTTCTTGACATTGACAATGGAGACTTCATCGAGGAGTGTGCATGAAACGACTGTCTGAGATGAGAGCCGTAGAAGTTGATCATCAGGGGGAGAGTACATTTGAACGACGGCAATGTCAATGAAGTGGTAACCGGTGTCATCGTCCACATCATCTGCATCTGGTTCGGCAACTGCTAGTCTTGAATAATACAGAACTTCCGCAAATTGAGTCTGCCTATTGATCAATAGCTGCAAGAAATCAAATTACATTAGAATGTGATGTACGACTGTAGTAAAAACCATACTTTGACATTACGGGACATCCGTGTCTTGTCGAGTGACCTCAGCTTCTCCCTCCAGGCAGAGCGTGCAATTTGGCCGTTTGGTAATAGAAGTCGCGACCATTTTTTGATGCGAGGGAGTGGGTGATTGGGTCCAAGGAAATCAGATATAGCCTGTGCTTCTTCTCCGACAGGGAGCTTTGCATACCTATCTCGCTTTTGAAGCAAAGCATAACCATCTCCTAGATCAGCAGCAGTGTCTGAAAGACGTTTGCGAGGTTCATCGAGATCAGGCATTGTAGATAGGAGTGTGTTGACCATACACCGTCGTAGTCCCTGCTGCGACAAGTTCACATATGGTCGAGAAGGTTGCCGGATTTCCTGACCAAGGTTCCCAATGGTACGCTCCATTGTCCATTGGGCATAGCAGATCGGGGGGCCCTTTTGAACTGTTTCTGTCACGAGGTGACTGGTCTGGTGGGTACATGGGCGCACAAAATGTAAACGATCCTCTCTAAGCTGATAATAGAGGGTCTCAAACTCTCACTCCCAAGTACCGAGGAGAATGAATGCGTCAGCAAGATCTTCTGCTGTGAGACTATGCTGACTCATAATTTGAAACCCGCGCACGAGCTTGGTGTAATTGAGCCAGTAGGGCTCGGGCAGAATATTGTAGAGCAGTGCAGGACCAAGGCCGAAGGTATATAAGTGAAATTCCCATGTCTTGTAGTCGGTATTGACCTTCTCGGCGATATTCCGAGGTTTCCGATCAAACGAGCCTGGAAGATATGGCCCTGCGTCCTCCACAGCCTTTCCGTGTGCAATCCAGCCATCTCCATCACACAAGATGGCCCAGTCCCAGGTGTCGATGTTGTCGGTTGGTGCACAGTCCATCATTCTGCGCCATAGCACAAGAAGGAGATCGCTCAGGTTGCCTGCAAGATGCATTATGTCAGTCGTCATGCAGAGTGGAACACCGAGGCAGCGCTGGGGACTGAGGCCGAGGATTAATGGGGGTTTCATGAGTCCAGTGTCTGTCTTCTTGAGTTCATATTGGCGTTGGCTTGGTGCAGTCACGATAAGCTCGAGATTTTTGGCGTAGTCATCAGCACCACCAAGCGGGATGGTGAATACATCTATATTGGCATGGTCACTTCCTGCGATGCAGCGATCACGCGGTTTCAGAAGTGCCGGATAGTAATGTGTGCCACGAGTTTTGCGCCTCCCTCTCAGTCCACAATACATGCGACATCCGTTCTTACCGCTGTGCCCTACCATCCCGTCCCAATACACAAGCCCTGGGCCATCTGCTGTCGTGAAAATGAGATGGAGGTCTGATTTGACGATGTCGTTACGAGAGGCGTCCCAGATAGTGAGAGATTCACGTTGGAGTGCGGCAAGATGATGCATTCCAACAACAATAAACGAGTCGACATTTTTGGGTTTATTTGGCCCTGGTATAAAGCCACCAGGGCGAACATGAACTTTTCTGTAGCGCTTGTCAGGAGACAGATTAAGAACAACCCATATATAAATCCAACAATCGGATGTCTTGCTCTCGTACAGCTGTGCACCGTCAAGTGAGACCATCAGAATGATGTCATCCTGTTTGATCTCTCCGTCAAGCACCTAGAATATCAAACCCCATGGCAATGTCGTCGACGACGGGAACCTTTCCTGTCTGCCTCAGACCATCTAGAACCTCCTGAGTTCGCTCCCAAAGGTATCGCATGTGACGTGTGCTATCTGGGTCACGATACAGAGCTTGTAGCTGGGGACCAAGTGGGATAGTGACAAATGTCTGCACTGCGACTTTCGTTCATCCACTACTCGCTCGTAACTTTGCTTCATCCCATCGAGATGAGCCGCACATTGGACAGCTCTCCAGATGGGCGAACGGGCCTGTGAACGCTAAACATGACTCCGGGCACATGTCATGCTCAATCGATTCAACACCAGTGTGCTGGCGAATAAGCTTCTCCACGTTGTAGAAACTGAGGATCTCTTCAGCACCATTAGCACCCTCAAAATTGCGCATTGTGGCTCTCCGCATTCAATTGTAGGCCTCTTGAGAGCCATGTTCGAGCGCAAGGTACATAGAGATGCTCTGACGCACACCAGGGCTGTCGATAATGATGGGACCTTGAGGCGGATTCCGCAGTCTATCCAGAGCATCATTGCTGAGCTTGGCAAGTGGATCATCCAAAGACGTGTTCTTGAGTGCCAGAACGAACTCCATAGAGTCCTTCATTTTCTGGAGCACAGCACGCTGTGCCAAGTTGTCGACATCAATGTTTGGCCGCGGCCTACGAGCTAGTATCAACTCAATTGGGGGGAGCTCGTGGTCTGGAGGGAGAGGAGGTTCGTCGTCTGGAGGGAGTGGAGGTTCATCGTCTGGAGGGAGTGGAGGTTCGTCGTCGGGAGGAGAGGATGTTCCTCGTCTGGAGGGAGAGGAGGTTCGTTGTCTGGAGGAGTGGATGTTCATTGTCTGGAGGGAGAGGAGGTTCGTCGTCTGGAAGGAGAGGATGTTCGTTGTCTGGAGGGAGAGGAGGTTCGTTGTCTGGAGGGAGAGGAGGTTCGTCGTCTGGAGGGAGAGGAGGTTCGTCGTCTGGAGGGGTCTTTAAAATGATAATCAGATATTTGTTTGTTTGAATATAAAGACATACCACTTGTTCAGGCTGCACAATCTTGGCCCGCTTGCGTCGACCTACAAAGCGTTGAGAATCTGCACTCTCGCGCGCTCGTTTCGCAAGTTCTCTCAAGGTGGCAGCACGACGAGCACTGTCTGACTCCAGACCACCAGTGCTAGGCGGATGTCCGGAACTGCCTGAGGCTTGTACAGGAGGATCTGACATAGTTAGCGCTTCCAAACCAAAAGCCTTCGCAGTGTGCATCTTCTGCTTTTCTTCTTTGGTGGTTGCTTCATTGAGATGGCGGGTACCAGGACATGTACGAGACTTCATGAGGCTGCCCATGATTAAACTTAGTGCAGACGCAAAGAAAACGACCAGTCTGGTCGACATTCATTCTAGCCACAAGTTAGATAGGCAAATAATCAGATACTAGTGCATATGTTACTCACCTGAATTAACGCAGATCGTGGACAAAGTGTTGCGATTGCGATACGATGCGAAGTTTGCAACCTTACGATGCGAAGATGCAACTTGCGCGATTGTCGATCCGACTCGATACGAAGTGGCAAAAATGTAACATTATGCAATGTGCGATGGGAAGGAGTTCTATGGTGCACGTCACTTAGTCACTGCTACTTTTGTGCAGGCGCCAAATTGACGCAAAAAATCGTAACCCTAACCCCAAGTCCAAATTAGGCTGGGCGGGAGGAGCAGCTTCGATGTTAGCATAGCTATGGTCAAGTTACAGCTATGAGTTTCATGCAGTACCTAGTGATGGTGAATCCAAATAAATTCCTTGTTACGAGGACCGTTCATCATGGCCAGAAAAGCGAAAAAAACCGCAGTTGCACATGTTCGAGCCTTTCGTCACACGAAACACCACCCAGCAGAACCCAATGATGCTCAACCAGCGGGCCACGATGACGACAATGCGGAGAATGAGTGTGGTTACGAAGGCGGCGTCAACTGCTACTGGTCCGAAGACAGTGATTATGCACCAGATTCTGACTCAGACTGGTCTGATGGTGATGAGAGTGTCGTGGAATTTGAGGGTGAAAACAGTAGCGAGAGTTTTTGATCATGTATACTGTGATGTACCACAAAATGAATCACTACATTACAAATTTGGTTTGCAATACACAACAACTTCTCGTATTGTTGTCTAAGTATGTCAGATACATTGAATGCACTTGTACACACAGTCTCTGCAAGTTATTTTTCAAAAATACACTGTGATTTGTGTTGTACAGTGAAAACGGCAAACAAGTACATTAAGTGGCTAGTACCGCCAAATGAATCACGTGTATGCTTACTAAGAGTCGGACATGAAAACCTAATCAAACACTACGCTTTGCGAACGACAGATATCTAAAATTGTTATCTCGTCCGCACACCAACACCTATCACACCACTGTTGAAGCATTGACTCATCACGAGTCATTCCGGTCTCCAGTACCGGCTCATCAATCAAATCTTTCGTCAGGATTTTGGATCTTTGCTGCATCATGGTCCACCCTCCTTCGGAGTCCTTCCCCTGTCTAAGGCTGTCTTGCAGACGAGTCCCTCATCCACGCAACTCTTTTGCATTACAGAGGACAACTCGTGATGCAAATGTCGACAGAGATGTCCCCCCAATTAAGTAAGTCTATTATTTTCATTGTTGATGCTAATTTTTATCAAGTGACTCGAGCTTTTGTCATTATTCATCACTCGCATCAGAATCGATGTCGTCAAGATCAAACTCCTCTCCGCTCATTTCACCCTCCTCTTCAGGTGAGCTAACCTTCGGCCGCGGGATTGCAGCAACTAACTTGCCCAAAGTGGGTTTCTTCTCAGTGAACCTCCGCTTTTCGGCTCGTGTGCGAGCCTTCTCGACCTGCCAAACCTCTACAGCTGCATGATAACAGTCCCATCGTGCCTTGTTTTCTTCCTTTCTCGCATCCTCCAGTTTCTTCCACTCTCCCAAAGCCTCTGCCCTTCTCTTGCGCTCTTCCATTCGGGTGCACTTCTCGGTCGCTGCTCTCTTTTGAGCTGCTTCAAACTCGACGACCCGCTCATAAAACTCATCCCCCGATAACAACCGTGGTAAGCCATCTCCAAGAATCTTTCCGCTATCTTTCCCTCCACGTTTCTTTGACTCTTGATTTGCAAGCTGACTTCGAAGTTTGGAGCAGTACATCTCGTTCAAAATGTTCGAGGCCTGCAGCGCGATGACCCGTTGCTTCAAGGCAGTATTAGCTGCCTCGGTTTCGTGCAGGGCGGCCAGCAGCAACATTTCATTTGCGGTTTCCGGAACGATGCTGGCAACGGGTGTGCGCAATCTTTTGATGGGGGAGATAAGGTGGGTTGTGTTATGTTGCAGGTCAGTGTTCGATGTCAGTGCTGTTGAGCAGACAAGTCCTGACAGTGATGTGTCTGCAAGCTTCTTGATTATAGTCTCGAGGTTGTCGTGCATGGAAGATGGTGTGTTTACTGATTCGGTGCCACTAGCGGACGACATTTTCTGAAGCGTGTCAGCGAGAACTCTCACGGGCATAGATGGGGTGATGGGAAGATGCGATTTGGCAGAGCTTTCTTTGCTTGGCGCCATCATGTCGTTCGTAACGACATTGCGGTTCAATGGCCAAACACCTGTCTTGCGGAACGCGGAACGAACAAGGTCCGGTGTGAGTGCGCGTAAGTGAGCACGCCCCATATATGGTGAGGAAATTTGCCTTCGTTATTCCTTCTCCCTTGTCCCTCTCCCACTTATCCCTCTCCTCAGTCCAGCATCTTTTCAAGACTGCAAACACAACAACATCGAGGCCTTGGTAGACGTGAGTAGCATGTGCAGGATAGCACAGGATGTGAATGTGATTTTTACGTGCATACTGCAGGAACCCTCTTGTATAGTGTGAGTTATGGCCGTCTACGAGAAGGAGACGGTCACGTCCATTGGCCTTGGCTTTGGTATGCTTGTCGAACTCCTTTATCCACTCAACTCCAATCTCACCATCTGTCCAGCCTTTTTTCGAGTACCCAAGACTACTGCAATGTAAGTTATCTGGACTTGGCTGATGGAAGATGGACTACGATGCATTCGCAGGGTTGTCCTGTTTCCATTTTGTCTGATAGGCAGCACCCTTGAAAATCACAGTGGGAGGCTCGGCAGTACCATCAGCGCAGATGGTGACAATCACCGTTGTATTCTCACGTGATCCTGTGCGTTGCTGATATTGTGGACCAGGTCGTCTGGCACCAATAACACGCTCGTGATCACCTGATTGCGGTGAGATGCCAATTTCATCGGCTCCATACAGACAGTCCTCGTCGATGCTGTACTTATCGAGCACATCTTTGTATAGGTCAAAAAAGCCTTGTTTGTGTTTTGGTTAACTGCACGTCCACGTTTGGAGTCCAATGGGGAAAGACCATGAAGTTTTGAGACGGCCTGCATGCCTTTCGACGAAACGGCCTGTCCACTTCTGTCCAACACCTTGGAACCCTTCTCCGAGTCTAGCAGTACATATTTCATTGACGTGTTCCTGTAGCCTCTTGTGACTAAGTGGGAAACCACGATTTCCAAGTTCTTCAATATATGCAATAACCAGCTCTGTCTCCTCGGTGGTGAGCCATGTTTCAGCTGCCCTGGCTTTCACCAATGAGTTTCCTCCAGCTGCAAGGCGGCTTAGTGTGGAGAAAGAGAGCTTAATCAACTTGCCGGTTGATTCAAGGTTCATTTTTTCAAAGTCGCGGCAAATTGTGCGTGCTCCACGGTGTCGAACACCCGGAGGTTTGGCAAGCTCCATGTTGTAAGCTTCGACAGCACGTGACATAAGGTAGTCGTGTGCCTCACGAGCTTCCCTCCTTTTTTGTGTTGTAGATTTGGCACGTCCAGGCATGCTTAAGAGTTAGAAAGGCAAACTTGAGGTAAAACAAGTTGTACGAGCACAGACGGAGCAATGCAATGTATTTTCATGGACCCTGACTTACAGGTGCCGAGGCACACATACATTCCCCAACTATTTCACTCACCAGAGTTGCTACACTTCATGAATTTCAATAAATATCAGTGTAATAGATACCTAGAAGCTACTCCTACATATTCCAGCTATCTTCAAAGAGTTTTCAAACACCAATGCAGCACACTTCGATGCTTAAATTTCAAATTGCCCAAAATAGGGTTTGTCACCGGTGGTAATTGAGGCACATCATAAATTTCTCTCGCTCAATGTCAGTCAAATTCTTGTAGGTGATGGTGCATATATGCAGGAGGATATAATAATGCTTTTCTAGTCATAAAATTGTATTGTGTTGGTGTTACGTATGAAATGATTCGTTTGACGGTACTGATTCATTTCGCAGTACATCACAGTAGCTATATTTCGTAGGGATGCGCCAAATTGACCTCCATGAAAAAAAAACTCCCTCAAATTTAAGTATTATCGAAATCCGTCTGGAGGTTTTGTTCCTTGGGCAAATACAAGCATTTTGGCAAGAGGGATAAGAATTCGGGTGAAATCTCGAGGTGCTAAAGATGTTGCACAAAAGTAGCGGTGACTAAGTGACGTGCACCATATGCGTATCAGAAAGAAGCACTTTTCGACACAGTACAAATTATGTAATATGCATCTCAACATATCTGGACCTCTCCCATCAGAGGCCGTTTTCACTGGGTCTGAACAATGGCATATCAGTGGAGTATTACATATTACAGCCAAGTTCGTTTCATTCGCTGAACACTTCTCGAAAATGCCCTCTACTGCAAGCCAACTGGAACGAAGTCTAAGAAGACTTCAGGTGAGTGACTCGAGCGATTTGGCGCGTATTGCCACTCATTTTGTCCAAAGATCTCTGGCTCACAAGAAACGTCTACCCAGGAGCAATGGGTGCCCTCTAAATACAACTCAGACGTAACTCAGTATGCTCTCGTAAGGCCTCCCCGGGCTCCATGCGGTAATCGTCAGCTGTTTGGTTTTCCTATTATCAAGAAAGAAATTTGGCAACTGGGAGCCATTTCTTTCCGCCATATTCAGCCAGACAAACTTTACCAGATGACTGCACCTTCCTCGCGATGAATTCCCTTACCTTCATCAAAGTATCTCTCGGTCTTCGCATTTCCACTATGGCACAAGGAAAGGTGGTTGGAGACTCGAAGCATATCCCATCAGAGTGTATGTCGTTGGGAGAGGTGCTGTTGTTAGTGTTGTGGAGGGATACAGAACCCGAGGCTACCTGTCCCACGCAAAGTCAAGTCCATTACCTGGCGCACAAGCTTAAGCGCTCACCGGGATGGTGGGTAGAAGTTCCAGTGCGTGTGCATGTTCATTTTGAGAGGCGTTCAGCTGACACCCTTGGGTTTTCAGCCATTTTGATGAATATACTGTCATTGTTGCACTGGCTGTCACCTACGGTCTACCCCACTTGTACCGATTTCATTCATTTTCTGCCTTGAAAACGAATAACTCTTGCAAATTATCTGTGATACACATACTAGCATGAGACAAGGAACGATACATCAATATTGTGGACGAACACGGAGGGAACGTAAGATTATTTGTCGATCCGGGGTATCCTTGACTTGCAGTCGTCCGTTCGTTCACTCTCAGTCTCTGCTATTTTATTACAGGAAGGATAGCTTGCGGCCGCCTCTTCAAACGCGTCACTAGGCGGCCCAACTGGTGGTTAGTGATGTGCAAGGCCCGGCCTCAGGCCGTAGGCCGAGCCTGACCGGGCCTACTTAGGCCGAGCCCAGCCGGGCCTTGTGGGCGGCCTAGTAGGGCTCGAGGCTTGGGTATGTGAAGGCCAGAGCCGGGCCGCCAAGCCGTGGCTTTCAAGGTAGGTTTTGATCTTCGCACGGCAAACACCGAATAACTGAATAGTTTATCTGTGTACTGGCGCACCATAGCCTAAAAAATCGATACTTCGAGTCGTCTAATCTCCAAATGGCTCCGCGCATATATTCAGATGACGAGGACGCGCCTCCACGACGTCCTGCAGCCCACCCTAATCTCTCGCACGAGTTCTACAAGTTCTGTTACTCTCTCCGAAGCTGCGAATGAGCCGCGGCGGCACGACTTTCACGCTTACCTCAACTCCAAGGACCACCTTGGAGATATGACTATTGTGCAGTGGTGGGGCATCAACGCACCTTGATACCCAGTCTGGGCGTCACTCGCGCGTGACTTCCTTTCCATTATGGCCACATGGGCACTTTATATTCCGATGCTGAGGAAAGCCTATATCGCTCGCGCGTGGGCAGTCAAGTGAGATATCTCACCATTGGACCGGGAACATTCCCTATTGATGTGCTGTCCTTTCCTATGGGCCTACTCCCTACTGCCACATCTGCCGCTAGGCAATTGGATGAACACCACACTACCAGAAATACGCAAGTAGTAGCATCCAAACAGAGTAGATGCCCTCTCACTGCCCTTCGTGAAATTCATGACCCCACGTGTTCGGGTGGTCCATTACGCTTCAAGGCCTGTGGTCTCCAAAATTACTAGGTTCGATTTTGAGATTCCGCGGATGGAAAGAGAAATTGCAGTGTACCGAGCGATCAACGGGTGTGGCGTGGGCTCAGCATTCCTTGGGCACATCGTTCATGGGGATCCGAACAAAAACAACTCCGTTGTGGCGTCGGAGGGAACCGTCACGTTGATTGACTTCAAGAATGCGATGCTGTGCAGGAGTGCTGAACAGAAGAATGAGGAGCTTGCTACTTTGCCTGCGCAGCTGAGTGAAACAACGGGTCGACGGGGCGTGGTTCTGAGACAATTAGTCTACTGAATGTAGATCTTCGGTTCCCCAAATGTGTAGTAGAAAGCATTTGTCAAGTCAACCGACGCTGGTGCATGCTATGTACTAGTGTTGCTATTGTAGGTAAAACTATAGTTGTGGGGGTAAGCTTTTGCCCGAAGCTCTCGCGAGCAATTGCATTAGCTTTTCACCCGAATCGCGCCAGCTAGCTTACACGGCACTGATTTTCCCAACAAAATGACCACAAGATCTATATTTGCAACATTGAACATTTTACCTAACGTCATTGTACAGTCAGCTCGTCCGCATCGTTATATCTCCACTTTGACATCACCTCGCGACACCAACCGATCCCTCCTGACCACGCTATCAAGATGCCCTAGAACCAAATATCACTATTCTTACGGCGCAGGTCATTGAAAATTTCTTCAAAGACTCTAAGGGACTCTCCCCCGGCATCCAGGAGATTAAATTCATGCATGGTTCCATGCTTTGTTTTTGGGACAAAGTCAGGCCTGTCCAACGAAGGCCACTCCTTCAACCTCGAGTCATCAGGTGATGGCACAAAAGTTGGATCGCGCTTCTCCGACATCGTTCGAGAAGCACGCGCTTCACGACGTACGGTGCCGTACACCCACCGACGACCAGCAGCCATGATGACTCCCAAGTATTGCAGAGTACGATCAGCTTCAAATGCATGAAGAACCTGCTCCCGCACTTGATCCTTCCAGATAGATTCCCAGTTGAATGTCTTGTCGACACGTGGCTCCGGTTTGATTTCAACTGTCATGATAACCCGGCGGATTACATGACCAGGAACGACTGGGAAGGGCTGTTGTGCATGTTCGAGTATTTGCACAAAGTCAGGAATTCTAAATGATGCATCTGGCAAGCCGGTAGTTGGTCTGGGTGGAGTTACTGGGAGAATACCATCTGGTGGATAGTGATACGACGACGACGACGACGGTTGAGGCAACGGACGGGTGCTGACTGGAAGGTTGGGAGCATCCCCAGCACGACGAGCCTGCAAACGAGCGGCATACTGTGCAGTAGGGCTTCCGAGGTCCGATACAAAACGCGGGAAGGTTGTGAGCAAAGGGCTAGGTGTCACGGGAGACAGTGATCCTTCGAAAATGACCTGTGATCGAGGACTGAAATCTGGGGTAGGGTTGTATGGCGCAGATGGTGGTCCTGGGAGGAGGCCTGGAGTCACCAAATGCCGATCTGGCGAAGGGCTACCCATGGCTATGTCTGAATCAGACCAACCGGAGTTACCACTCTGCGGCAAGCGGCCGGAATCATGGGACGCAACGAGGGAATACTGTGGAATACACGTGCATGCAGTTTGTGATCCATCCGCCTCGCGAAATATATAACTTTGGAGAACTTTGGACCACACCCCATACCAGGGGCATTCTCTACTATCGCCTTGAGCAGCCTGGATAGATAACGCGAGAGAGAAATCGCGTTCATCTCGGATAATCGTTGATTGGGAGCTCGGTGAAGTCTCTTGTGTGGCCCCTCCTTCCGGAACAGATCGCTGATATTGTAGTAGTGAGTAGCAGTAAGGACTTATGGCTTTACATTCACTTACCGACGATGGCGTAGAAGTGGATGTCCAGGCGCCCCGGGTTGGCTGGCGCGGTGTAGTCGAAGCGTTTGGACTCGCGAGTCCCTGAGAGTGAGCAGATGAGGGCGTAAAATGCGGGTGAGATGCAGATGATCGCGAAGCTCGATCTCGAGGTTGACGAGATGACATGGCACGGCTTACTGAGTCTTGGAGAGTCACTGGAATAGTTGTTTTTGGGCCGCATTTGTGACTTTATACCGATCAGATCATGATTACAACACTATGATCGTTCAGACATTTCAACGCCACAATCGATGCTCGGAAGGTTCTAACGTTGATAGAGATAAGTCACGGTTTGCAGTAAATCGTTATCGCTGGCATCATTATTCATCACTGCCATCAACTTTTTCGACACCGCCCAACAGCACCCACTCACCATGATTCTTGCTCCATCGAGCACAATCACAACCTCGTTCTTTCCATTTCACACGGAATTCCAGTTGTGACGGTAGAGTGAAGTTTGCTCTACCATGGACCGTGATTACCATCACTGACGGCTCTCGGCATCGCCCGACGCCACGCACCTCGCCCACCGTGATTTCTCCAATGAATGAGTCAGTTGACAACTTGACCCCCCCCCCCTTAATATGACTCACCTTGCCACGAACAACGGAGATTCTGCCAAATTGGCAAATGTCTTCAGATCAGTTATTCGAAGTTACAGTTCCTTCGCTTCCGGTTGAATAACTTGCGCCCGTAAATGTCACGGTGCTTCTCAGAGAGTCCAGATAGGAAGGAAGACATAGTCATTCTCTGTGATGTGTCGTTAGGATGAATGAATAACCAAGGAATGGACGTGAACCCTTGGCACGGAAAGAATGAAAGCTCACCGTACATAGAACATACGAATGGACAGATAAAAACTCGAAGCCACACAAGAGCGCAACATTAGACTTGTATGTAGTCTGCTGACTCTGCTCAGAAGGAAGCAAGTTGAACGCAGTCACTCACCACGTCCAGCGTCACAGCTGTGTCCAAATCAATTTTTTCGACGTTGCCACGCTCCCTCACTGCACGATTCCTTCTCCATCGAGCATAATTGCGACCTCGAAACAATAGCCTTCATGATTGGGGTCCACAAGGGTCCACATCGCATTGTGGCGTGGGTAATGTGCCAAAGTATTCATATTACAGCCCTTGAAGTGCGTTTTATTCGCTCAACACCACTCGAAAATGACCTCCACCGCAAGCCAACTGGAACGAAGTCTAAGAAGACTTCAGGTACGTGTCTCTTCAGCTTTCGTCTATTTAACGCCTAACTGTCACTCATTTTGTCCAAAGATCCCTGACTCACAAGAAACGTCTACCCCGGAACGATGGGTGCCTTCTAAATACAGCTCAGACGTATCTCAGTACGTTCTCGTACGGCCTCCCCGGGCTCCATGCGGTAATCGTCAGCTGTTTGGTTTTCCTATTATCAAGAAGGAACTTTGGCAACTGGGAGCCATTTCTTTCCGTCACATTCAGCCAGACAAGACTTTACCAGATGACCACACCTTCCTCGCGATGAATTCCCTTACCTTCCTTGAAGTATCTCTCCGTCTTGGCGTTTGCACTATGGCATATGGAAAGGTGGTTGGAGACTCGAAGCATATCCCATCGGAATGTGTGTCGTCGGGAGAGGTGCTGTTGTTAGTATTGTGGAGGGATACAGAACCCGAGGCTACCTGTCCCACGCAAAGTCAAGTCCATTCCCTGGCGCACAAGCTTAAGCGCTCACCGGGATGGTGGGTAGAAGTTCCAGTGCGTATGCATGTTCATTTCGAGAGCCGTTCAGCTGACATCCTTGGATTTTCAGCAATTTTGATGAATATTCCACTAGCAGTGTCACCTACCCCACTTGTACCACTTTCGTTCATTTTCTGCCTTAGAATCAAATAACTCTTGCGTGTCATCTGTGATACATACACTCAATATGAGACAAAGAATGACACATCGGTATTGTGAACCAACACGGAGGGAATGTAAGTTATTTGTCGATCCATGGCACCACAATGCACAGTACCAAATAGCACGCGTCGCTCGATCTTCTTATCAGCATAAATATTCACAGACTACGCTGGTGAAGTCAAGATAAGTTGTTGGGCTTAAAGGACAAAATTCTGGGTTCATTGTGCTGTATTTCACTTATTCAGTCATTCCCAACACCCGCGACCGTGATAGCACTCAAGTCTTCAGAAGCCTTCACGAGACAAATTTTCTCTAACTCTAACTTCACAATACATTCATCGTAGGAGTGACTTATAACTTGCACTAGTTTTACTTTTGTACTACTAGCTGGCTTTGCGGGTTCTGCAGCCTCCGTGTTAGCAGCTCCATGAAGGGGATATCAGAGAATTGACCTTCACCGTGGCTGACGCATCTGTAGGTATCTTTCACGAGATGATTCTCGCAATAGTTTCCCGCCTGGCCCAGCAGTTCCCTAGCGTACGGGGAATAACGGACGTTTGTACCTTGGCGTGCCTCGCATTGGACAAACTTTGAGTCCTTCTGGCATCCACAAGTACGTGGCGTGTAAAACATCGTACGCACTGAAAACCATCACCGTTGGTGACGGAGAGGGGACGGCGTGCACTGATACTCACTGCTCGTCTGTTTCAGTTGGGTGGTTGAGTTACTGAGCTGAGAGTCTAGTAGCACTACTGACAATATCTTACCTGCCAAAGCCTTTTTTTTTTTTTTGGCGGGGGGTTCTTAAAAATCGGTTGAATAATGCTCCCTATGGGCGCTCGTGGGTCCCCTTCACTGTGGCACGAAGTTAATAAATCAACTGTGGATGATCGATAGCTGCTTATCGATTACTTATCTATGGGCCAGACCTAGTCAGATAGTGTCAGACAGACATATAGAAGAAAGAAGACGGTCGTTCCATTTAATAACATCTTTCAGGGCAATTGCAGGGCGGCCTAACCAACCCCCATCGAGCCAAACCCCTTCCAGCTTGATAAAAAAAATTGTTGTTTGCCTTCGCCGAGTCCCCTTGCTTTCTAGAAGCAAGTAAGGGTTCCTGGTCTGTCCAGCGTGACCGTGATATACTACGCCACCGGATAAACAGATTTGACTGACTTTGGTTGTTCATCACATACAATGGCGGGACCACTGTTTCTTGACTTTCACGTTCGTTGAGGCTCGACGCGCTCAACGTTGCAGGTATATTGAAGCAGGTCGAAGAGCTCCCTTGAATTCGAAGGATACACTAAGCTTTTCGCGGGTCTAGCACTTTCATTTGACGACAATCTCCTCCGAGTCGCCACTGGTGCCGCTGATGGTGCCCATCTGCCAACTCCGAATCTTCGCTTCATTTGAGTTCGAGGCTCCTAACTACCTTATCCTCTCGTCCACGGTCCGACTGACGCCAGCTGGCATACGATGATAGCCCATCGGAGTGGCAAGATCTGTGATGCAACACTTCACCCAATATGCATTTTGACTAGTACCTGGCCCATGCCGGAAGCACAGTCCACCCTCTCAAAAGTATGAGTTTACCGGGCCATTTTCTGTGCACTGATGTTCTGTTCAGACTGGTCCAACCCGAGCGGACGGCCGCAGTTGGCAATATAACATGCCACATGGCGACCTTGTACGCCTGTAGTAATAGAACAATCATCATCAGATGATCTTGCTCGTGGTGCCCAGTCAAAAAAAGCCCTTACAACAGTTTGCCCAACAGCTTGAGTGGCACGGCTAAGTCCAGGCGCAGACCGTCTTTCCAGGATCCAGGTCATGTCCCTCTCGTAAGTACTCCAAGTTGGTGTTCTAGTTCGACTTAGTATTATGCAACAGTGTGTCTCTGCGCAGTATAAGAGATGCCGGAGCCGCCGAGTCTGCTCTATTATCTTGTTATACCTTGATTACCCCACTGTCATAGGTGCGCTACATTGGGATAATATATTCTGTATGTGTTTGCAAGGCTTAGCTAACAAGTTGGCACCGAGCTCATATCCCTATGTCTTAACAGATCAGGTTCCTGAGCGTTCTCCAAGCTCAGAACTGTTGGGGCTTACTGGACTATGAAATATTTCTATCAATCTCGCTCTCTTCCTTGGGATCCCTGCAGCCAGTTCCTTTCGCGATTGACTCGCTTCCGGTAGATATCTAGAGATGGGGTCCTCCGCATCCTTGGGCTTGCCCGATGCCCTTTTATTGTCGATGGTGAAGCCTGGCGCATCGCATCTCGGGTGAAGTAGCCAATCTTGTGATAACATCTATCTCCTGCCACCATTTTCCACTTTTCGAATTCGGGGATGGCTTAAAGATCACGATATCGCGGGTTCGAACGTGGTTAGATATGGGGCGATCCCAACATGACGGACGAGTGAGAAGAATAAGGGGGCCGGCCGGAGACGTTCAATCCTTCGCTTACCTCCCCTGCTAACATCCAGCGTGGATGGACTTCGAACAGTTGGCTCCAGCAGACAAAGCGCTCTCGAGCGAGTTGCCCGTCTTTCACATCACCATCAACATTGGTCTGCTCACGGCACAAGAGGTTTCGCTGGACCTCGCTCGCACATGGCTACCTGGGAATTTTGCTAGTAAAGACACAAGTTATGGATTCCACATCGGTGAAGTCCGCCACTGCAGCAACCAATACGATTCTGACACCGGTATGGCCCTTTGAAAATAAAGGAGCGTCTTCGATCGATACCCTACTTTGCGGACGGCGAGCAAATGTACAGCAGATATGAAGATAAGATTGCTTCTGCGATGGGATTTGTATGCAGGTAAAGAGATTGAGGTGCGGGATGGTTGTGAGTAGAATGTATATGGGGCAGTATCAAAGGACGGTCGATGGGTTACCATTACTGGTAGAACTTACATTCGTGGGTCCAACTATCAATGTGTTTGGAGCCGTAATCAGTCGAAGTGTAATCACATCGTTCAGCAACGGTGAAGTTCAATGTCAGCATCACATCTGATATGCATCACTGGTACACGTTGATTATCCTCGTATTGCCGGAGATGCTGAACTTTCAGTAAGGGATCAGATGACGACAGTACGGCAGATACAGCAAGATGACTGGTGTTCAACACGGCGGAGTGCATTGGATGCTGAAGCAGGTATACAATACTTAATGATGTACAGCAGCCGTGTGATCGTATAAAGGAGCAATGGTAGGCTGTGAAAGGGAGTCTCAGGACAAAGGCACAAAGGCGAAAGATGAAACGCACAGGTATATTGCGTTCCCTGCAGGAGTTTTGAACTCAACAAAGGACGAATACGAGAATGAAAGTTCACCACATACCACTTTGTTCCTCCCGGCATGGAAGGAGCTACAAAAAATCAACTTTTTTTTAGAGGTGATATGACGGAGACGCGGAGACTCACGGATGTAAGGGTCGGGATGCAACTTGCTTGCGAGACACGCCTCCGCTTTCTCAATGATCTGTGCAAGAGCTCTGGGCTCAGTCACATCACTTATATACGCAAACACCATCTGCCGGTTAGACCAGAGTGACAACCAAATTTACGTCCACTACTGACCGGTTTCTCTCAAACTCGGCTCTAATCATCATTGCACGACCACGCCAAATATCTCTGCGGACAACCCAGTCCAATTCGTTTTTCAACATACGGCGGTAAAGTGACTTGACATAGAGCCTGTGGGCGGACGAGAATGAGGTAGACATGGTGGTTGGTGATGAGGGTAAGACTTAACTGGAATAAACATGAATTCTTAGGATAACTTAATTAATTAATAATAATAGCAAGTTTTGCAGGATTTTTCATCTTGCACAGCTGCACACCGGATGCGAAGCAGTCATAAACGGTCACGACAATGGACCCGCATTCAAGACACTCCCAGTTCAATCAAAGAGCACCAAAGACTGGGCCATTTTCACCCTCCGTGCGATTCGAGCCAACCCAAAAGGTTACCATGGACAAGTACACCAAAACATCCTCATCATCCATGCCATCGGACTCGCCACTGTTCACCTCTCGCCCTGTCGCGACAAATTCGCGGGTAAAGCAGGATGAACGGTTCAAGAAGGACATGTTTCTCGCATATGTGAATAAGGCCATACGGGAGAAACTCAATGTGAGTATGTGACATATCACTTGATCGCGTGCTAATCATCGTGCGCAGGGGCATAGCAAAGACTTTGATGACCTTGTTGATCAGTTTAGCCCGAATAAATCTACGCTCGCGCCCACTGTGCCGTCTCTGCAGCTCCGTATCTGGCTTTCTGCACTCTCGCACGTCCTTTCTCGCCTCGAGAGGCGTCACGCGCCACTGGTAGAGGCAATCGTTCGCCTACCATGGTCTACCATGGATGTTGTCTTCGTCAAATCGTATATCGTATTCATCGGCATGCTCATCAGTGCGCGTCCAGAATACCTATCGCTTGTTCTCAACAGAATAGCGATGGGTTTCACATATCGTGAGTTATTACCTCCACGCAAAAAACATTCAAGCTGTTTAACGCGTCACTCACAGAATCTGGTCTTCTCGCCGTCACCTCCAACTTAGAAGGCTCTACCCCTTTAACGAGACGTGTGATCTATGATCGACAACATGCCCTTCTCGAGCATCTCTTAAACCTTGTACCCACTCTCCCATCATCCCTGGCTCCTCTCCTCGTACGAAACTTTCCACACAAACGACAGCCACAAGCTGGACATGTAGCTTATATACGGAATATGCTGCGTGTAACCGAGTATTGTGGCGAACTTTCAGAGAGGGTTCTAGGCCTCATTGTGGATCGAGCTTTGATGGTCGATGTGAGTGCGCTCCTTTTGCCGGGCGGTTGGATTTTAATCAATATTTCTGCGTATTAGGTGGAGATCCAGGTAGAACTTGAAGAGCTTGAAGACGCCGAGCTTACGGACGGCGAACTTTTTGAATTTGATCCGTTTGATACCATCGTAGGGCAAGAGGGTGACTCTTCCGATGACGAGGAGGACGTTGATGATGGCCTGAGCGACCTATCGTCTGATGCATCATCAGACGGTGGTGCTGAAGATGCCCCCACAGATACCAGACACATTCATGACATGGTCTCGAAACTTGATGCGATTCTCAGGCTCGTATTTGACCATTTTAACAAATTGCATTCATCAATTCCTACCGCCCTCGTACCTTCTTCCCCCTCCCTTCATCCATCAACTACGTACGATCGTGACTCGCACGAGCCACATACCCTTCTCGCAATCCAATTTCACACACTCCTAGCCATTTTCGACAGATCTATCCTCCGCACTTTTAAGTCCCGATATACCCAGTTCCTCCTCTTCTGGTACGCGTCCCTTCATCCTGAGTTCTCAGACCTTTTCCTGGGACTACTCGTCGACAAAGCCCTCTTTGGAAGCGCAAGCGCAAGCGGCGTGGAACGTGCTGCAGCAAGCAGTTATATTGGAAGCTTTGTCTCTCGCGCACAGTTTATTGATCGCGAGGGCGCCCGGAGGGCCGTTCAAGTCCTATGCGCATTCCTTGGAGCACACCTAGATGCTGTTGAGGCTGGCAATGCTGCTAGCAATAATCACAGCGTTTTTTACGCGGTTGTTCAATCTGTATTCCTGATCTTTTGCTTCCGTTGGCGTGACTTACAAGAGGAACTGGACGAGCAAGAGGTGGGGCGGAAGATATGGATAACCGAGCTGGGAGTCGTGCAGAGAGTCATCACATCTGACCTCAACCCTCTCAAGGTTTGCTGACCGTCAGCATTGCGGAGATTCTTTGGCTAACTGCTGCGAAATAGGTCTGCTCTCAGAATGTCGTGCATCAATTTGCGCGCATCGCGCAAGCAACTGATTTAACATACTGCTTCTCCATTCTGGAGGCGAACAAGCGAGCACCCTACCCTGTGTTTGCCGGTGTAGTACCTGGTAGCGCCGGCCCAGAGGAGCTGCATACCTTTTTCCCTTTCGATCCCTTCAAACTACCGCGCTCAGGCGAGTACATACAAAGCGTGTATCGAGAGTGGACAGCGGTGGCTATTGGCGATGATGAAGATGAAGACGAGGATGAAGATGACCTGATAGAGGAGGGTCCACTAGTTGATGGCTGGGAGCATGGGCGAGGCTGCTCGAGCATACCCATCACTGCCTCGAAACGCGGAGAGTCAGACGACGATGGATTGGGCGCATCCTTTGGTGGAATGAGCATCAGTCCAACTCAGACAAAGACGGTTGCGATGGCAATTTCTGTCTCGTAACTCCTGGCTGCCGTCTTCTTTCATCACCAGTCGCCATCCGCCCACTATGCCTCCCAGAACACTAAATTGTGCTATTACGAACACCAGCGATAAGAAATCAGATGACGGATATGGCTAGAAGATAATATTAAAGAACATATTTCGGAGGCCTTTCCAGAGCTCGTGTCGCCTACTGCGGCGCTTTTGCTTTGTACCTCCCACTGCTTCGGTATGCTATAGACGAGGTCATCAGGAGGAAAGAGGATGGTGATAGTAGCTGGTCACATACCTCAACTGGGACGTCCTGCGCCATTGCATACTCGATTTCCCTGTCCCGCGTCTCTTCAAGAGCTCCCCACGCATCTTCCTCGATTCTCCGCCGTTTCCTATTCGTTTCCTCAAACTGTGCGCGTTCTTCCTCGGCTGCCTGCAGCGCTGCGTCCACGGCCGCTCTCCACTTCTCAATCCCTTCAATCCGCGCTCGAGCGAGGTACACTTGTGTATGCCCCCGTTCGTCCTTGAGATGTCTGCTTTTTGGTCGCTCAGTTTCTGTGCTATTGACATCGGGAGGCTCTGGTGTGGCATGGGTTGCGTCTCCACCGGACATGATATGATGGAGATGGCTTAGCGCAAGTGAGTGTGCCGTTGTGAGGTCGTGAGGTCGTAAAGAAGTGAATAAGGGAATAAGGGAATGGTGGGCGTTTTCCAAAAGTACAAGGATGTTGAGGAAAGAAACATGTGGGGAAAGGCAGGCACTTCCGGTTGTCGACATTAACGTAACACGCCTCGAGGCGAAAAACTTGGCAGTGACGTAGGACATGCTCACCTTCTGATACCAAAGCGAGCGCTTCAAATGCTATTGTCATTTTCATTAAGGAAAGTTGCCATTGATACCAAAATACCATGTCATGTGTGGGTTTACAATGCGAGAGGTGAACAGCACAAATTAGACTGACAGTCTGAAGGTACGAAGGTGAACTATTATGATGCAATAACTGATATGTTTGCATACTGCTGAATGGTATTTGTTGTGTCAAATGGTATCTTTGAGTCTGGCCGAGTGATTTTAGATGCCCAACATTGTCCCCTCCAGGGCTTCTCCTTATTTGGAGACTCTGGCGAGAGGACATACAGGACGAAGGTAAAGTCGGACAAATCACTGAGATGTATCAGACGCATCGTGTTGTTACCTTGCGTGATAGACGGGGTCAAATTTAGTGCCCCCTTTTCCTGTAGCAGACGCTAAGTTAATTTTTGCAGGTAGCATCTACGAATAGATCCATACCAATTCGTAGGGAAGCCAGGACCGCCCATTGATGGTTTCAACGTTCAATTGTACCACGAGGGTGCCTTTGGTAGGCCAATCCTCTCCCACACTCCTGATTTTGTCAAGAGTGGTATCCAAGCTATCACCTTCCTGAAGCTCATGACGAGGATCCTTGCGAAAACAAGAAAGTCGCACGGTAAATGGAGGATTGGGAGAGCTAGGATTTCTCGTAAGGAAGGCAAATAAGTTAAAACCGCGGAGTCTTGCATACCTACTCAGCGAAGCTGCGGGAATAATGCGATCTCCCATCGCAAAGTCAACGTTAAGTATGCCTGGCCGAGTAAGACCCTGACTCCTGAACCATGTTCCGGGCATAGAGAGGGTTGGCATATTCAGTAACGACGACGAAGGATGGGAGTCGGCAGAAGAACATGTTGCTATGTTCTGAGAATCTGCAGGAGATGGTCCTGAGTTTATTGAGCGATATGCTAAAGATGTCGTCATTTCGATGTCTTCCACAGGAATCGACGGCGATGCAGCCATCTGACATGGAACAGAGGCAGTAGCCGAAGTTTGACCATTTGCCGAATGTGGGTCGTGCGGGGATAGAGCCTCGTCATGTTCCATAATCTGCTTGACTGGGAGTGTCATGTCCTTGACAGAGCTCTGTCTGGAACCCTGAACAGGAGTGGGAGCTTTGTGGTCAATTGGTAAATCTACCAATGTAGCTTCGCTGTCCTTCCGTGACCCGATGGACAACGTGTCTGAATCCAGCCAAACACGTGTAGTCCGAGTGGATTCACCATGTCTATCCATGCTGTGTTTTACGTCCTTCTTGTTGATGTGTGCATCAACTGCGACAACTCGGGGGTTGTCCGGTGGGTGCGGGGCAAGGGCATCCATTTGAAGTTTCATATCTCTAGCTTGTTGCAGAAACTCGCGGCAGCTATCATCGGTGAGCATGGCTGCACACGCTTTGATGTCAAGAATTGTGGAAGAGTCTTGAGATTTGGCAGACATAAGAAGAACAGGTGCTAGTTGTTTCCTGCACCTCTCTATAACAGATGCGGATCCACCACTGTGTGCAGTTGTTGACTCCGGCAGAGGTTCGCGTAGCATGTCAAAACCTGTGGTTAACAGGCTAATCACCCCAGCTTCGAATGCAGATGGTAACAATCCACTGCTGGACTTCTCGGCTGGGGGAGTCTGAGACGGAAAGTTAAGCGTAATCCTTGTTGGTCGTATTTTCGTGCGCTTGGCGTAACGTAAGTATTGTGACCGAATTCTTTGCCAGCAACATACCAAAGGCGAATTTTGACTGGGGAGTTCCGGAGGTGTGTTTGCATGCTGTTGGGACCCAGAGATCCTGGTGTTCCAGCCTTTTACAGAATCCGACGAGCCATCATTGATATGTATGCACAATGCTTCTTCATTCAAGTCCATTCGATTAAGCAAACTTCTTTCTTCAGATGGTAACTCCATGCGCTCCAGCAACGAGGACGATCGTGGGCTAGTGTGTGGTCCAGGTTGAGTATAATGGTTGCCCTTAAACACCTTCTTGATATATTGAGACGAAGGCGCTTGGGGACTCCGAAAATCGGAAGAAGCTTGTCTCGGTCGGCTTGCTGATGATGATCTACGCTCGCGAAATTGATTTTTTTTGGGTGATGGACTCCAGCTGGGCGGCCGGCTTGAAGTTGTTGGATAGATCATGACATTGTACAAGCTGACTCGGAGGTCATTTGACTGCTGGCAGTACCTGCTGATATCATTCTCGGAAGGAGCGATATGACGGCAATTGCCGGCCCGTAGGATTCCTACTTCGGCTCTGGGCGGGCTCTGGCCTCTTGTCATGCCGATCGGGAGACAAAGTTGTTAATAACGTTGTTATACAGAACCTGGGACCGTGATGCAGGCTCTAATCATCAACTATGTTCTTCTATGCACAAATGGCCTTACATGCCGGACTACCGTGTTCGCGGTAGTTAATACGAGGCACTGTGTGCTTCGAAAGAAGTTATCCTCATGATCGCCGTCAGGCGTTTTCAAGCGATATGACAAGGCTCTTGCACTGGTTACTGTTTAATCACTGTACTGCCACTGTTACCCTGGATGGACCCTCGAGGCTGCTAGACGTAGTTGGTATTTGAATCGGCCGGGACACCCCCAGACTTCCAAAGTGTACTCTCATAGAGACCTACATCGTCAATCGATTCAGGTCAGTGACTGAATGAACTACTATGCTAAAATACATGTTTGTTAACGTCCTGTTAGTGCCATTGACCAACCGACATCTTCATCTACAACCTTCGAAATTCCAGTATGGGTGGCGGACACTCACATCACAGAGAGCCAGACTGGGGAGCAATTCGTGCACAACAGGAAGCCGAAGCTCATGCTCGCGCCGCAGCTGAAGCTGCTCGTCAAGAAGCAGAACGTGCCGCTCAGGCAGCCCGCGCGGAGGCCGAGCGGCTCATGCGCCAGGCGGAAGAAGCACGACGACGCTTTGAGGCTGAACAAGCGGAGGCAGCTAGGAGAGCGCAAGCTGCCCGCGAAGAGGCTGAACGGCAGCGCCGCGAAAGAGAGCAAGCCGAGCAGGCAGCACGTGCTGCTCGCGAGGCCGCAGAAGCACGGGCTCATGAAGAAAGACAGCGTGCCGAGCGACTGGCACGGGAGGTTGAAGAAGAGAGGCGCCGACAGCGAGCTGCCGAAGAAGCTGCTAGGCAAGCTGCCATCGCTGCCCAGCAAGAGCAGGAACGGCAACAGAGAGCCAGGGAAGAGCAAAACAGGAGACTCCAAGCCGAGAGGGAAGCGGCTGAGCGCGCCGCACAAAGAGCTGCTGAAGAAGCCAGGCAAGCTCAGGCTGCGAGAGAGGAAGCCGAGAGACAATTACAAGAAGGCACCCGACCTGTGGTTACGCCTACCCCCGAAGCATATTCTGCTTTCAGAGCAAAGATCCAGCATACCCAGGGTTTCTTCCATGTCGCCGTCAGTGGGATCGCTGGTAGTGGCAAGTCGTCGCTGGTTAATGCATTCCGGGGCAAGCAAAACATGGATCTTGATGCTGCTGCAGTGGGCGTGAACGAGACCACTCTTGTGGTGACCAGATACCCTGATCCAAACCCATCCAGCCGCTTCATCTGGTACGATGTTCCTGGAGCGGGCACCTTAAAGGTCCCTGATTGGAAGTACTTCAATGATCAAGGGCTTTTCGTCTTCGACTGCATCATCGTCGTGATCAACAATCGTTTCACTGCCACCGACGTCGCTATCCTTTCCAACGCTAGGCGCTTTGGCATTCCCGCTTTCATCGTCCGCTCTAAAGCGGATCAGCACATCAGAAACCTGATGAAAGATATAGGCTATAACAGTGATGATGAAGGCGGGAACAAGGCTAGTTACTTCGCGCGGGCGCGAGACCAATACGTGGCAGAAACTACCCGCAGCATCAGGACCAACCTTCAAGAGGCGAAGTTGCCTGATCAACCGGTCTATCTTATGTCGAACGTTGCTCTACAAGCAGTTGTCACTGGCAAGACACCGAAGAAGATGCTGGATGAGGTCAAACTACTCACAGATTTGGCGGGCACAGCTCAGAGATACGCGTAAGATATTATGATACGTTTTAAACCTACAGATATTTTCTACCTTTTGTTGTATGGATCCGTGAATACCCGTGCTCTCAGTATTTTTGCAGTCCAGTCGTAGAGGTGTAGGGACGATCACATACGGTGGGCTGGCATTAACCGCATAAATATTCGCGGTGTACAGCGACAGAATGATGATACCGTCGTGCCCTCTTTGACGGCACGATTTCCCTTTGACTACATAGTACCGAACTCGGTTGCCCGTTACCTATCCTTGATCTCAACAACGCAGACAGACCTCAATTGGTGGCTCTTGCCGGAAACTCCCGAGGAACGCTGCGATCGCACACTGGTGTGTTGACGTCAAACTCATAAATATTCGTGGTGTACAGCAAAACACATACCGTCAGGTCCTCTTCAATGACATGATTCCTTCAACTATATAGTAACGGACTCGGTTGTCCGTCATTTGTATCTCTTGATTTTATTCCTCGATCTCGAGATCGTTCTCATCTGAGTCACTTGAATAATACTCTGATTCGTCTTCCTCTGTCTGGGGGTAAAGGCCAGCTGATTCCATGGCTGAGGGTGACCTAAAATTAAGCAGTCCGAGAGCGTCAACTTTCCCCATGGAATCGCAGAACTGCTCTAAAGACCCCATGACATTGATCGGAAACTGGTCTGTGGATGTAGCCTCAAAGAACCACCGAATTGCAGCTTGATGGTGCAAGTCTGGCGTCCATACATTGTCCTTAATACGATGCCATGCAGTTCCAGCTATGGATCGTTTAGTGACTTCCCATTCTGAGTATCAGGTGCACATACATGGAAAGACACAAATACTTAGGGTTGGGCATTTGTTGCCCCATATCTGGACCGTCTTGAAGTCGGATCTGTAGTCGGACACAGAAGCAAAGCCTGCTATTTCTCGACTGCGTGCAACTTCGATACGTAATTGACTGAGGGAGCTGAAAAAAGGAAGTGCTGTTTCGCATGCTTCGAGAAACTGCGCCGATAAACGTCGAGAGCTTTCGGAGTGAAGTAACAACTTACAGCTACATTGGAATGGTGGCGTAGACCAGGTATCATCCTAGTGAATGTGAAGGTCCTGATTTTTGGTAGCAAAGTCGCGACATGCATCAAAACCTCGGCATTCCAGTGAGGACGGGACAAATGAAGCTCAGAGAGCGTTGTGCAATATCGAGAAAGATTTCTGATATAATTTGGGATTTCTTCATTGTCGTCCTCGATCTCTGGAGACAGAACGGATCGTAGGGGTGCATCCGGAGAAATTATAAACAGCAAAGATTCGGGAAGGCAGACCGAATTCAGCGAGGAAAGGGATATTCCGCTGAATTCTGGCAATGGAATCGATCTCAGATCACTTGGAGATATATGCAGTTCCCGAAGCTGTGGGTGCCTCCTGACGAACGAAGCAAGAGTATGGGGTTCCATTGTGGTGGCAAAGGAACGAAGGTTCGGGAACGCACAGGCATCTAATGACAGAGATGCTCCACAGTAAGGAAACATTAACCGGATGCCTTCAACATTGGTCGCACAAGCCAAAGCACGGGACAGCAGCTTGTAAAATGCGGACAAATAGAGATAAAAGGGTCTGTTGAATAAACGAGCGTGGTTACACGTATGCAGGTTACGAGGGGAAAGCACTTACCCTCCTGTGAGGCTTGGGCGGGAGAACGCTAACCCTGGCCATAGAAGAACTTTGCGGACAGACGTAGCAGCAACTTTGTTTGAAATAAGAACCTTGCAGATTTTTATCGTTTCACCGTTACCCGCCAGAGCCAGACACCGGTAAAGCATTCGCGTTGCATGGGGTTGGAAGCGAATTGAAACAGTGCACAGGGAAAATAGTGTCCCTTTTGGTAAGAGACACGCTATTTCATCCAAAAGCTCGTCTGGGATGTCAGTGATGGTGGGCATAATCCTGTATCCAGCTCGAAAGGTGGAATGGAAAAGTGGAAGTACGCTGCTACTACGCACGCGTTGATTAACGTTGATTGTCTCTGTTGAATTCTAAAGCCTTTGACAAACAACACCATATATACTTACTGCCGAAATTTGATCGGATCGAGTGTCAACGACCAAAGTATGTAATGCGAGATATTGGTTGTCTGTTATTCTGACCGTCGGTATAGTTGGAGATGGATCCGTATCTTAATCTTCGACTGTAACGTTGCACCTTGTTTAAAATTGAGGGATTGGGCAAGCGGTTTCAGGATCTTCGGCCAAAAATCAAAAGTCACGTGACGACGCGTTGTTGACAAGTATGTACTGTTTGTTGTTATGGGTCCAGAGTTATTTGGTTCATGTTGAGTTGCTCAGACATTTAACTTTTCCTTGCACTTCAAGACTGACGCTTTATTTCACTAGCGCTGGGCCGGATTCCTTGTCGGCTTTTTGTCACGAAGGCCTTACGCCGTTCACGCATTCACGCATCCAACGCTCTCTCAGAAAGTCAAATTCAAGATCCATTCAAGAATTAATCAACGCTCAACGATCTCAACGTTCACCATGATTCCTTTTATTCCGACACTTATTCTGGCTCTCGTCTCGTTTATATCATCAGCTTTCGTGATTTTTCGCATAGTAATTCCAATTCTTCCGCCTCATCCTTTAAGCAGACGAGTCGCTCCCGTATGTATTCAATCTTCCCATGAGCCTCAAATAGCTGATCTTTTTTTAGTCCGAGTTTGGTCTGCCTGACTATAATTTTCGTTCTCTTTCTTCAGCCGACAAAAGTCACCTTTGGTTGGCTTCCCTCGATGTCCTGGCTCTATGCGTCTTCGTTTGGCAAGCATTTAGTGAATACTATGGTGGTCCTGCAGCATATGGCGAGGCCCGTGACGCTGCATCCTCGGCAAGGTTGTGGTTTGCCTTGACAATCAGGCAGACTTGTCTCTTTGTCGTGTCCGTACTCACATTAATCCATATTCGTATGGGGCGGTCAGTGTCCTTCGGATCCAAACACTGGATGCTGTGGGCACCTACCCTGCTCCTGGGGCTCACATCCACTGCACTCTCTGGCACTATCGCTGGGGGAGGTCTCCCAAGCCTCTTCGTCGGACTCCTGGCATATTCCACTACCGTTGCCGTCTTGAGCAGTGCAGCATTTGGCAGTCTCGTGTACACTCTCGTGGTGATCCGGCGCAATCTCGCTGCACTCAATGATCCCCGCAGACAGCTGGCCGCCTGCCAAAGAAGTCGAGGACAAACCCCGCCCCTCGTTCGCGACTGAAGATGTTGACGTCCTCAGGGAAGGTAGCTCCTGGCTCACCTCTGATGCCGGGAGTACGCATCAAGATTCAGTGTCCAACTGGTCTTTCTCGACTCATCAAACGCATCCTCATTCTAATTCCTTGCGCGTCGAATCTGCCATGGCATCCAAAGCCTCACTTGCTCCTAAATCGTCTTACTGGTTTGATCCACCCACGCCTATGACCGGCGATGCGTTAATTCCGCCAGTCCCATCATTGCCTTCATCTTTCCCTTCATCACCCACTGACGCACTAAGCTCTGATCCTGACCCTTTTCGCCGTGATGCTCCGAGTCGGCCACGTC
Organism: Suillus lakei; assembly: GCA_016628065.1. Taxonomy (NCBI): domain Eukaryota; kingdom Fungi; phylum Basidiomycota; class Agaricomycetes; order Boletales; family Suillaceae; genus Suillus; species Suillus lakei. The sequence continues at coordinate 121,576 of JABBWA010000060.1, read as the reverse complement.
TCGGCTCGCAGAGCTCATGGCTGACTTCACCGTCTGGGTCCCAAATCTCGCACTCTGCGTGGTCATATCCCACCAGCCATCAAGGTGGCGTCAGTGCCGTTGATCTCAATGCTGAGCTCCTTCTTCAAGTTACTCGTCCCCCGACTCCTGCTCTGTCGAGTGCCCGAGTTCTTGGAGGATACGGATATCAGGGTGATTCAGAAAGGGGTATTGCTTCTCTGGCGTATAACGGCAATGATGTCGATATATCAATTTATCGGTATGCCTGCTGGATGATGACAATTTGGGTACCTTTGGTAAGTCTTCCTTGTCCGACGTTATCATTGGCTTTAATGGCTGGTCGCCAGGCGTTTTCCCTGCCGTATATCCTATCTTTCGTTGGAAACGGCTTTGTATCTTCTGTTACGCCTCTTCTTCTTGCCCTCTCCGTCACGTTGTCTTCGCCTCTCCTTGCCATGAACATCATTATGCGCTCGCCCATCCCCATCCCGACCGGTCTCTTCGAAGCTCACGGAGAACCTCCCTCGGTTTGCATGCGTGCGCCATCTCCGGCTGTCACTCTCACCGACTACAACCGCGAATACAAGCGGTCTGGGTCAGTCACAGTTGTCGAAGGTAGACGCTCTGGAGATGTCTGGCTCTCACAAGGGGACGCCGTGGACGGGAAAGGCAAACTTAGCCGGGCACTTGGTCTCATGACCCCTGTCCCGCGCCTTGCTATACTGCCTCCTGACGAGGAAAAGGAAGATGGAGAGATGACGCCCCCTCTGCCTATGCAGACTGAGTCTGAATCATTCAATACTTCTGTGTTCCCCAACACCCCCCAGTCTGCAGAGTTGGGGAGAATAAGGAAGCAGTCGGTTCAGTCCAGGATTTCAGGCGATGAATTCGCCTCGAGAATCATGGTTGCCCAGAGACATTATTCTGCGCTCGCAACTACGGTGGTTGTCTCTGCATCACCGGAGAGGCAAGATGGTGATTTGCTCACTGTAACTACCGGCGTTGCCGTTGAGAAGAGGAAATCAGACCTTTCTAGTTCTTCGCACCTCCGCTCCCGCTCTCTTTCCTCGGTCATCGGTCAGGCGATCAGTACAGACTACAGCCCCAGCCCCAGCCGACCTCCGTCTCAACCTCTTCCTCCCACACCTCCTAATGTTCGTCTTGCCAAGCAGCAATCTACACGCACTCTCATCCACCGGAAGTCATACTCGTCTGGCTTTAGTTTCGGTGCCGTCACCAATGACGACGTCAACGAGATCGACGTGCTCACCGCTGGCGTTCTGCCGCTGCTTGTACCTGGTTTGAAGGTTGGAAGTGATATGAGGATCAAGGATTTCGAGTTCGATTTCGACCCCCCGATCAGCAGCACTGTGACGAAGAAGAAGCGTCTGCCGGCCTCCCGCACCCAGAAGGATGATCGCGACTTTGGTGTGCTCGCCAAAGGAGACTGGGAAAGTACCGCGCTGCACTCGACACCTGCCAACGGCAAGGACAAGCCCAAGAAGGCGTCTGTGCACAAGAGACATCACTTCAGTCTTCCTAGGTAAGCTAGCTCTTGACCCCCACGCTCATACTTTCTAACATTGGTTGCAGTCTCGGTCTTGGCAAGGATGCAGCCAACGCGTTGAAATCTGAGATCAGTCGCGCACTTGCCTCGAAGATTGGTGGGTACGCCACTGTAAATGATGGAAGGCGCAACACGGTCTGGGGGGACGAAGCAGCTCCCAACCTTCTTGCACACCCCTCTGTAAATGATGATAAGCGGTCTGTTCAGAATGGCACCTCACTCGGCCGGACGATCAAACTTGGTCTTCGTGTTGAAGTTCCTCATGGCATGGACAGTATGCATACCTCCGTCGCTACCCTTGACACCGCGACAATACTTCCTCCGCCATCCGCCGCATCTACGGTCACCCTCTTTGACCCAATGGCCGAATTTGATCCTGCTGCGCAGAGCACGCCGCTGCACGAAAAAGAACACCATTTTGCACGAAAACATCAAGCTGCCGCTATACCCCGCTCTCAACCGGCCCTGAAACGCTCAAGCATTATCTATATCAAATCACCTGAAGAACGCGCCAAAGCATTAACAGAACCAGAAGCTCGATCGCATACCGAACGAAATAATGCTGATGACATCTCACCTCGCACACTCGCACCGTGGTCCTCCCGGGTGAAACCACTTATACCCAAGTCCAGCAAGCAGCGCAAGGACGCTACTGAGCCCGCAACGAAGTCGGGCTCGAATTCTCTTCGCACCCTTTCCCTTCTTAAGAATCGTGATTCGAACCAAGATAGTACTGGCGATGTCGCCGGTAACAGGTTCGCAGGTACACGACCGCTCGTTCTTGGAAAGAAGAAGTCAAAGACGGTGAAAGAGCACAATGAGAATGTTGCTCCCAGTGCTAGTTCTGTGAACAAGTATCTGAAGCCGCTGAAGCTTAGCCGGACGGAGTCGAGCAAGGTCCGCGGAATGCTTCGCAGAGACGAAACGCTTCCTAGCGTGTTGGTTCGCCCACCATCTGACCAGATGGAGTCGATTTATGAGGCTCGATGACCACTGACTTGATCTTTTTACGCTTTCCCCTCAATTCATTTCCCACTTGCTTTGGATTTTGCTCTTTTTACTTTCTTAATCGTCTGCATTTAGTTTTCTTCGCTGTCGTGCTTTTTGATGATTTTTTATTACATTTCATGTTGCTTTCACGTTTCCCGCAATGCGTTTGGTTTTGCTATCACGTTTTCACATAAAAGTCATGAAGTTAATGCTCATAATATCGTATGTATCGTCGATGCTGATTGTACAGCTACTATGCTTTTACCATTCAATCCTATATGATCCTTCTCGTATCAATCAGACTTGTGTAGCACACAACAGGTAAATCGCTATGTAAGACTCTAGGTAATTTGAAACATCGCAGTATCCTCGCAGTATTAAGATCTTTTAGCAAGCAATAACGATTGTCGGAGGTTACGGGTCTCACATACCCTTTGTACGCATCGTTTGCATCCTTCAGAAGAGCCGCCAAAAGCTCCTGTTCGCTGCTCTTGAGCCCTGACATGTCAACATTTTCAGGTTGAAGAATACTCATTTCGTCCTCTTCTTTCTCGACCTGAGCCACCACTTGCTCCCCCCACTTCTGCCACACTGGCGTCTTATGCATGGCCGACAACTCCCTGAGAATCTTCATCAGCTCGATGCCTATGAGAGGTCTTGGTAAATCTTCGCAAAGAACGAAGCATGCAAATGCAGCCATGGCGGCTCGAGTGCCAACCTCACAACTGAATATGGCTTTTGAGTCGAGTCCGATAGCGTCGAAAAGCAATTTCCGTTGTATTTTCTCTTTATCCAGGGACTGGAGGAAGGAGTTGTACACCCAAGATGTGATGATTGAGGTCAGGAACATGATCTGACCGAATAACGACCCTTGGGGAATGAGGATGAGCTGCAGCAGAAATTGCGCCTCGAGCAGCAGCGAGCATAACCCGATAGTTCGGTACTCTGGTCCTCCATCCAGCCGCACCGAAAATCTCCCCTTTGTGATTATACTCACACCCCACACACTTCCCTTCAAGATAACGATATCTTTGCCATTTTGTGTAACGAACACCCCATCTCCCGAAGAGGAGCCCGTCGGTGGCTTTTCGCCCCCCTCAATCCTGAAGTCCCCAGAACTGCCGATGACAAAACATGTGACACCGTTGGAGATGATTCCGAGGAGGATTATTGCAAAACAGTACCAGTCCGCAGCCAAGGCTGAAAGGATACACGCAGAGAGACTGATCAGGATAGGGAAACTGGCGAGGACGGTGTGGTAAATGCTCATGGGTTGCAGGTCAAGGTTACTATATTGAAACCTGGTATCGTCGATGACGACAACAGAAACTTTTGTTCCACATGTCATTCGGGACCCAATCAACGGGTGTGGCATTAAATTATCCGTCTCCTGCATCAGGAGGTGTGCAATGTGCCCTGTCTGCTGCATGACAGTTGCTGAGCATGATGCGACGTACTTCGGGCCAGTCTTCACATCCAGCTTGAATGGATCGTCGTTAGGCCCCGGAAAAAGACTATCCCATAATCTTGACTTGGATATCCTACCGAGCTCCTTGGCTACAGTATAACTGCCGGGAGAGTTGTACCAGCCGAGCCATCTACGCCCCCTGTATAGGTGCACAGTAGTCATAGCAGTGATGGCTTCCTCGCCGCCGAAGAAACCAGTGACGCCGGAAGTATTCAGACTGAAACCCTTAGTATCTGCAATTGGCACAATAAGTGGAGGCATTTCAGACGAGTTGGGGATTTTGTGCTTGAACAGTGTTCAGATCTAGACGCCTCGAGCAAAGCTTTAAAACCTGGTCACTCCCGCACAGCAGCCAGCATTATAAATCCACCCTCGTGATGACCGAATTCAAGCGCTCCGAGGACCCTGATCAGTTCCCCGCAGCATGGAAAGTTCGTGGAACTTAATAGGAATTAGTGAATGACCGCGATGTACACGGCGCATGAAATTTGCCTTGTGAAGAAACAAAGTTATGGACCATATCCTCTTTGATTGGTATCTCGGCCACCGACTCCTGTTCGAATCACCTCAGACCTGGAACCCTTGTCAGAGTACGACTTACAGTTGCATGACAGAACTCAACAAGGTACAAGTTAACTTACTGGTGAACTCAATGCAAATTCGCGGTGAAGGACAGATGGGTTTCATCGGCTAATAGCTAACACCAACATATTGCTGATGTGGATTACTTTTGAAACAAGGTACCAATCAATTCAATCAAATTAGTGGGGCACTGCCAGATTAAGCGAGGAAGCTGGAATCTTCAGACGAAGGGCATCCTACGCGAAGAACATGTACCGGATAGCATGGCGCCTAGATAGCATAGCGCCTAGAGCCCATAAACTTCCGAGTGTACCGAATGCATGTCTCTCATGGTACGCTACTTAGAATAATAGCTGTGAACCTAATTTTGCGCACCAAAAAACAATATACATGCCATGTCCCAAAAATCTCCCTTGGAAATCCCTCCCAGCAAATCTCCCTCAATGTATCCGGCGTTGCAGGGTTCTTTGGGGGCGACGAAGCGATCTCCGCTATATAGACCATTCATCACTATGAGACCAGAACATTTCTGGGATAGTACAACTCCCTGGGCAGCTGGAACGTCGACAGGAAGTTCGGAATGCTCGCAAATTCCCGTTTCTGGGGCGGGCTCTTCCTTGGGCCCAATGAAGAACCCACAAAATCATTCCGGCTTGATAGCAAGCAGGGCCCAACACATGTTGCCTCTAGATCTGGATCCATCCTGGAGCACACCGGCCACCTTGCATATTTGATAATGCAGACAAGCAAGGAAATGCTAGAAGTGCGGGTGGAAGGAAGAGTCTCGAAACAGAATAAAGTGACCATTATCAAGACACAGCCCGATTTTGAACCCGCAGCTGAGTGGGGGGCTAAAAGAGGAGACGTTTAAGAAGAAAGCTAAAGTTCGCAAGATCCCACCTCGCAGCGGGCGTCACACGCTCGTTGCGATCCTACCGATAGCTGTCAGCTTCACCACATGTGCACTTTGCGGATGTAGATACGACTGGTTCCGTTTTTTGATGATCCTTTTGGGCATCGTTTCAAGCAGCACGTCCTCATTGGTCTTAGGGTCGGCATGTTTAAAGCTGCAAGGCATGAATTTAGCACCTACAGCTCCGCCAGGAGATGGAATACTGATGGACGGTGATGATATCGTCCTACTGCTCGGGAAAGAGGAAGACGTTGCCACCATCACGAGGGGCAGGTTCTTTCTCGAATATGCTGCCCGGGTTAGGTGGAGGAGCAGGAAGGGCAAGAGGAAACGTTCTGTTCTTGAAGACGGAATGCAGTCGGCCAAGTTGAACCGCGATAACGATGCGGAAAATGGTCAAAATAGTTCTCGTCTAAAGCAAGTTGTCACGCCTCTAGAGCAGGTTGCTGTGCAATAGGCACAAGGAATAGACGCATTTCAGACGAGTTGGGGAGTTTGTGATTGTATGTTCAGATCGAGATGCCTCGAGCGAAGCTCTAAAACCTGATCAATCCCGCACAGCGCCAAAGGTCCCTTCGTGATATCAGCGCCAGCATTATAAATCCATCCTCGTGGTGATGACCAAAGCGCTGAGGACCCTGATCAATTCCCCGCAGCATGGAAGGTTCGCGGCACTTGATAGCTAATGGCACGGCTCAAGCAGTATAGCGATCGCGTGATGTACACAGCGCTTGAAACTTGGCTTCTGAAGAAACGAAGTTACGAAGGGTACGAGGCGTGTCCTCTTTGATCGGCATTACAGCACTCGGCTACCGACTCCTGTTCAAATCATATCAGACCTGGAACCCTTGCCAGAGTACAATTTACAGTTGCATGACAGAACTCAATGCCAATTCATGCCCCGATCGTGAAGGACAGATGAGTTTGATCAGCTAATAGCTAACACCAATATATCCCTTATGTAGATTACTTTTGAAATAGGGATCAATCAGTTCAACGTCAATAAAATTAGTGGGACATTGTCAGATTAGCATAAATTGCGAGGAAGCCGGAGTCTTCGCAGAAGAAGGGCACCCGACGGGGAGAAGATGTACCGGATAGCATGGCGCCTAAAGCTCATAGCGCCTGAAGCCCATAAGCTTGCAAGTGTGCCGAGTGCATGGCTCCTGTCAGGTACGCTAGATAAAAGAACAGCTGTGAACCGATTTTTCCACACCAAGCCGCAACATACGTACCATGCCCTCAAAACTTCCCTTTGAAATTCATCCTGGCAAATTTTCCCTCAATGTATCCGGCGTCGCAGGCTTCTTTGGGGGAGACGAAGCCATCTCTGCTATACAGACCATTCATATCTACAAGGCCAGAAAGTTCCTGGGATGGTACAACTCTCCTGGCAGCTGGAACGTCGGCAAGAAGTTCGGAATGCTCGCAAATTCCCGTTTCTGGGACGGGCTCTTCCCCGGGCCCAATGAAAAACCCGCAAAATCGTTCCAGCTCGATGGCAAGCAGGGCCCCAAGTATGTCGCCTCTAGATCTGGAACAATCCTAGAGCACACCGGCCACCTTGCATATTTGATAATGCAGAAGAGTAAGGAGGAGCAAGGAGTGAAGGTGAAAGGAAGGATCACGAAACGGAATAAAGTGACCATTATCAAGACACAGCCCTTTCTTGAACTCTCAGCTGAGTCGGGGACTGAAGAGGAGGCACCCAAAGAGGAAGAGGAGACGCCTAGAGAGGACGAGGAGAAGCCTAGAGAGGAAGAGAAGCCGCCTAAAGACGAGCCACTTACCGAGATCCCACCTCGCAGCGGGCATCACACGCTCGTTGCAATTCTACCGATAGTCATCAGCTTCACCACATGCGCACTTTGCGGATGTACATACGACTGGTTCTGTTTTTCCATGATCCTTCTGGGCATCGTTTCAAATGGCATGTCTTCCTTGGTCTTAGGGTCGGCACGTTTAAAGCTGCAAGGCGTGAATTCAGCACCTACGGCTCCGCCCGGAGACGGAATGCTGATGGACGGTGATGATATCGTCCTCCTGCTCGGGAAAGAGGAAATCGTCGCCACCATCACCAGGGGCAGGTTCGTTCTAGAATATGCGCCCTGGGTTAGGTGGAGGAGTAGGAAGGGGAGGGGTAAACGTTCCATTCTTGGAGACGGAATGGAGTCGACCAACTCGGACCGCCGAAGCGATGCAGAAAGTGGTCAAAATAGTTCTGGTCCAAAGCAGGAGGCCGTACCTCTAGAGCAGGTCGCCGTGCCTCTGGGGCGGGTTGCTGCGCCTCTAACGCAGGTTCCAAATCCAGATGAAGAGCCCGTCAGAGACGAGTATGCTGCTATTGGAGTGTCTTCGCTTCTGCTCGTCATACAACTCCTCGCTCAACTGCTCTTGATACCCCAAGGCACATTCTTTGGCCAAATCATGTTCCTGTCCTCCTTCGCAGCTTCATGGGCGTATAACTTGTACTTGTCCTCGATCGACAACGAGTATATTCAGGAAAAATTACTCCTGGAAGTACTCTATCTGAAGGAGAAGCATATGCGGACGTACACCTTTGGCACGAGAACGACTGCCGCAGTATTCGCGTGTCTGATGCTCCAGCCTCGTGACGACTCGGATATTGCACACAAATACGTTGGTGCAGACAAATGGGAGAACCTAGGTTTCCAACCTGAAAGTATCATTCGCAACTTCATGCCGAATAATACACATGTGTGGGTTACATGGAGAGAAAAGGTCTTGGAGATAATGAGAACCCGCGACAGCAGCCAAGACACTCGTTGCGGTTTGCTCCAGATGAGCGACAAGGAGAAAACCGATTTTGAGCCGGCTGACATAAAGCTTCTTGCAAAGCTCTTGGAAGACGCTCGCACTGCATATGATTTGGCCACGAACGAGCAGTTACAGGGGTGGTTGAAGGAGAACCAAAGTTAATGGAACGACTTATCCTGTTCACCAGTAACTTCAAGTTGTACCTACGGATATTGACTTATGCCACATGACTGTAGTTTAAATCAAGTATGCATCTGATCCCTCCGTCAGAATCGAACAGTCCAAAGACATGCATCAACTATTTGGCGCCAATCATTTCTAAGAATTTCACGAACCAACAAAAGATCGGCCACACCCCGAGCTTGAATCTCCTGTGGTGACAATATCAGAGAATACCAACAGGATACTTCATTTCATCGTTTGAGTTCTCCATCACGGACACAAAGCTGTTCATCATATTCAGTGCGAACATCCCTTTTAAGAGAGCTGTTCGAGAAAGCTTTGGTTATCATGCGTGAACTTCGCTTTCTCTTCGTCACTCCTCTGAGAAGCAAAATCGTAGCAAGTGTCTCAGTCGCGATCTGTCTGGTTCTCATTACACCCAAGACCTGTTCTCTCCATCCAATCCATACCCGTTTATCGTTCAGAATGAATTTGATGACGATACCTTCTGGTTCGAAACCTCCTCTCTTTCATTTCAGATCTGCAGACACCAGAGGCTGTAGCATTAGCAATATTCCGGATTAGCTGCTATTGATTATGGTGTGATGAAGGAGGATCAGTCTTTATCATACATCATGACGAGAAGTAATAGTGATAGATACAATCTGCTGCGAGTGAATATTGATCGAGCAGGCAAGGAGCGACGACAATGGAAACTGACATGTGCGCGAAACAAGTTTAAAAACAGCAACAACAGCAACAACAACCATGCACTCCCGTGTTGTGACTCGGTGAAGGAGGGACATAATCTCCATCACGTATCAAACCATCGTCATTGCTAGGGTCACCCGCTGCGGCGTAGCGCTGCAAATCGATGCATGAGACCTCAATGACAGTGATAAAAATGAATTGTGCACACCGATTTACCTGGCGCAAGAGGGACATTAACAACAGGCGGGTGTTCAGGGCCCGCCAGAATGGTAGGTGACACAGGCGGGCTGTGAAGGTTTTAAGAGGGATGCCAGAGAATAGGGTAGCTGGAGGTGCCGGTTTGTGTGGAGACTGCATAGATGTGAGATACTTGCGATTACAGGACTTGTCAGAGTCCTGCGCCGAGGTAGAGGGAGGTAGGGGCGATGTAACAGGGAACTACAAGATGGCCGTCGAGTCAATCCCGGATACAATGGGATAAATGAAGTACATATAGGGGATTACAAGGCCGAGGAACTGCGTTCACACGAGAAAATGAAATGAAAGAGTTTGCGGAGGTGACGACTGACAATTGGTTGCCGCAGGTCTATCGTACGCGAAAGCCTTTTGACAAGCGGTGTCACTGGTTAGACTGAAATGATTGGTGTGAGTTAGCACACAAATGATGAGGATGTGATGCACACCCAAAATAAATGCTGGAGGGTTCCATTGGCCTTTGGAGATCAGATTAGCGCACAAAAGATGGATTTACGCAGGTAAAATGTACTTTGGTGAAGTGGTGTGTGCCGCACAGGCCAGATGCAAGCATGGATATTGTGGGGAATGTTGCATATATAGATCTTGGGGTCATCCTCGGCAAATATCGTGTAAGCCAGTTGGCATGAATGGCAAGGAGAGCACAATATTCAAATGAGAGTGCTAGACCTGTGAAGAATTTGGTGTGGCCTTCGAAGGCAGTCTCCAGCGTCGATGCGTCATCCGTGAACGGCCAAGCTTCCATCACGTGACTAAAACACTGATGGAGTTCTTAAAGTTAGTTCAATGTTCATGCCACCAAATTTGGAAACCCGCCGTGGTGGCGGCAGGAAACACTAAACGGATCAGACAAGGATTAATAGGACAAGACCGTGGATTTCAAAGCGTGATACAAATGAGTAGATGATGGTCGATAAGAGACCTGAGTCTGATCTCGATGGTGCGAAACGTAGTGATATAAATGGATGAACGTCCGCGTGATTGTTGATGTTGTAAGCAGCCGGCTTACACCCTCCCATCCTCCGAAGAACCAAGTGTCTCGTTGAACTCTTCTAGAGCGTCTGATTCTTCAACTTCGCTTCCTGCTAACCAAACGTCCGCTTCTGGTCCGTACCCGCGCCATCGAACGAGGTATTGGAAGCCGCGTCCACGTGGTCGCCGATCCAGTATGTGCTCAATCTCCCATTCTTCGGCACCTGAGGGTGTGATGATTGGTCCCGGCTTTTGTAGCTCGCGGGATGGATAGAGGGAGGTGTCATTGGGCACGTATTTCTTCAACTCCGAGGCATGAAAAGTTGAGTGTATGTTAGTATGCGCTGGTAGGTCAAGAGTATAAGTGGAGGACTCAGGGTGCGCTGCTATGATTTTGTAGGGTCCGTCAAAGCGAGGCATGAATGTGGCGACTCGTCTGTTACTGCTGTTCATGTACTCTCGTCGTCGATGTGCAGTCGAGAGATATACGAGGTTGTCAACTGCGAAGTTTGGGTCGTTGTTGCGATGTGCATTGGCTGAATTTGCTTGACTGATTTTTGCTGCGAGAAGAGCATCATGTGTGTCTGCTATGTCGGTTTTCAGGGATATGATGGCTTCGAGGGCGTTGCCAACGTCCGTTGGGAAGTCCTTTCGAATTGTTTGGACCCCTTCTGGCGTAAGCGGGGGGAGCAGATGAGGTGCACGTCCTAAATGTAAGTGGAAGTGTGAGTAGCCAGTGGATGCATTGACTGTGGACATCAAGTTAAATCTTACGCGCGGCAGCGCATTTACCCATCCATTTTGGTGACGATCTACGAAGTATCTCAATGCTTGGTTGATGGTTTTGTTCGTGTGTTCGCTCGCGCCATCTGTTTGCGGGTGGTAGGCTGTCGACATTTTGACCTTTATTCCTGTCAGACGATGTAAGGCCTTCCAAAATTTGCTGGTGAACCACTTGTCGCGATCGGAAATGATGCTGAGGGGCAGACCGTTCTCGCAGTACCAATGATTGAAGAATAAGTTCGCAATTTCTGGAGCTGTCATGGTCATGCGGCACGGGATAAGGCGAATGTCAGCACCAAGCCTATCGGTGACCGTCATGATGGCATCATAGCCATGTTCGAGAGGAAGAGGTCCAATGAAGTCGATAGCAATTGAATCACCACGTTCATTGGGTACAGGCAGAGGGTGTAGTGGACCAGGTGACTTTGTTGTTTTGCTTTTATTTCTTGCGCATTCTGGACATGCAGGGATGTAACTCTCTTCCAAGTCACGTCGCATGTTTGGCCAATAGAACGACTGTCGTAGGGCTGCATAGGATTTGTCGATGCCGAAGTGGCCAAGATCATCGTGTGCTAATCGGAAGAGGGTCTCACGGAGGTGTGTAACTCGCGGGATCACGAGACGATCATTGATGTAGAGCAGTCCATCACGTTCCTGTAGTCCAGGCAAGGAGTTAGTCAATTGAGTGAGTTTTACGCACCAAGGATCTGTCTTATAGCCATTTTTGATGTTGTCAAGCAGTTCGCGGTCGGGAGTGATCGAAAGGATTATCGCGACAGGTTTGATGTTGTGTCCAACATCTGCTGGCATGTTGAGGGTCCCACGAGCATATAAGGGGACATCATTGATGTCGGGTGGTAGACGAGAGAGAGCGTCAGCTACTGTGTTTTCTTCCCCAGGAATGTATTGGATTGTGAAATCATATTGAGTGAGAAATTCTTGCCACCTCGCTTGTCGACGAGATAGTTCACGTTGAGTCATGAAATTTTCCAATGTACGGTGGTCGGTATAGACGGTGAATGGTGTGCCCAGCAGTTCGACACGCCATTTCTTTAATGCACGGACAATGGATAGTAGTTCTTTTTCATGTACGGGGTAGTTGAGCTGTGCATCGCGAAGTTGCATGGAGTCAAAAGCAACAGGTCATGATGTCATTGGTGTTGGACCAAAGCTCAACATTCCGCCAGTCCGCCAATCACTGGCATCACTAGTGCTGCCGCAGTCCAGTTCTGAACCTCGGTTCGAACCCGAACTTTTCCGAACCGGACTCATGGTCCGGTCACAGGTCCGGCATGGCCCCTGGACCGAACTTCCAAACAGGTTCGGGGTTCGGAGTTACCCAGAACCGGTTCGGACGCGTCCGAACCTGTTTGAACTCACCTACAATATTTGCCGTTTCGTTTGTTTCTCTCGTATGCTTGCACCCTTCAGTACAAGCCTGCCCGCCTGCCCCTGCACGTTTGTTAAATATAGGTATGATTTTCCAGTCATTTATAACTATTAGTATAACTAAACATTTGAACCTCGTGTTTGTTTGTGCATGTCTGCGCACACTTCCTCACATTTTCTGCATACTTGCACACGTCCGATCGTGTGCGTCTCACTTGTACTTGTCTGCGTCCGTCGTTTGCAAACATGATTTATTTGCGAACATTTGCGTATGTTCACATCTCGTGGCCAATTTAGGTGAGTTGTCTAAGTATTGTTTCTCGTATGTTACTCATTTGTCTGTGCTTGTCCTGGCTCGTGTGTGCATGCTGCCGCATGTGTAATTTTCACTCAGCACATGGGTATCCCTGCGCTTACATTAGCGCACGCCATGTCAGTATGTTGTGGTACTTGTCTTCAACTGTCTCCGCGCTCGTTCCTGCTATTTGTGCACGTCAGCACATGCCCTCACTCATCTGCACTTGTCTGCGCCCATTTACACTTCTTTTCACTTGTGTCCACAACTGTCCTCATATGTTTGTGCTTGTCCGTGTTGGTCGCCACTTCTTCTTGGCAATATTGGTCTTATTTGTGGTGGGTACATGTATCTACATTACTTACAGGTATTTTTATGTGTTTTTTGATGTTAATGTTCACACTTTTTCGCATATGCTGACGCCCATTCGTATTTATATTGCTATTTGTGGTACCCGCCAAAAAAACTGTACCCGTCAGGACGGGTATGGGTTTATGCTGGGTACCAAACCTAGTTTGGTGGTTGAACCTGGTTCGAACGCGAACCGGACCTCCCGAACGCGTTCGGTGACGTTCGGTCCAGGGTTCGACCAAACAGCCAAACCTGAACCTGTGGTCCGGTTTGGCGTTCGGAAAAATTGGCAGAGAACCGGACTGAACCGGACTTCGGCAGCACTAGGCATCACATGTGACGTAGATCTTGTTGTTTCCCAAATTATCATGGTCGATGGTCGTGAGGCAGTCTCGGCTAACGACAAGCCTTTTGATGGCATCAAATGCTTCCTGGTGACGTTTTGTCCATCCAGGCCATTGCAGGTCCACACTTTTCATTGTGAGAGGTGTGAGGATGCGAGTATGGTCTGCAAGATGTGGCAGGAACTGCTCGAGATATCTGATGAGGCCGAGGTAAGAACGTACGTCACTGGCTGACTTTGGAATGGGCCAGTCAAGGATCCGTTTGACTTTCGACGCGTCTGCTTCGATTCCTGAGGCCGAGATATGGTGACCGAGAAAGTCAATTTCCGTACAGAATAGAGAGGTCTTTTTTGGAGAACAGAATAGACAAGCCTTTCGTAGGGCGTCGAGGACAAGTTTGACATTTTTGACGTGTTCTGCAACAGTTTGTGACCATTGTATGATGATGTCGTCAAGGTAGGCATGACAGATTTTGCCGATCAGGGGGCGTAGTGCAATGAACATTCGTCGTTGATGCGTTGCAGGTGCATTTCTTCCTCCCTGTGGCATTACTGTCCATTCATGGAGGCCCTTTGGTGTGTCAATTGCGGTATATTTGATGTTGTCGGGGTGTATTCGTGTTTGGAAGAATGAATTAGTCATGTCGATTTTACCAAAGATTTTGCCTTTGGCACAGTCTCGTAAGAGTTCGTCGACACGTGGTAGCGGATGGTTGTCAGGGACAGTGTTGGCATTGAGTGCGCGATAGTCATTTACCCATCCATTTTGGTGATGATCTACGAAGTATCTCAATGCTTGGTTGATGGTTTTGTTCGTGCGTTCACTCGCGCCATCTGTTTGCGGGTGGTAGGCTGTCGACATTTTGACCTTTATTCCTGTCAGACGATGTAAGGCCTTCCAAAATTTGCTGGTGAACCACTTGTGTGTTGAGCCAGGCATCTTTCAGTGCTGTCATATATTCGGCAAACGTTCCTACATCCAGGGTTGCTCGTTGTGCCAGATACCAGGTGTGTAGATGAACGTCCAGCATTCCGAACGCTATCATTTTGACCTGGTTCACAGCCAGAATCTCTTTGTGCATGAAGTACGTCTCGCAAGCATTCTTCCAGTCACGAGCAACTTCAGGGGTGATTTCACCCGCAAGGAGCTTCGGCGGCTTGTTAGGCACTGACTGGTCTACTGTGGCTGTCTTTGTCATTGCGTAGATAGTTGGACGGGATATATGCGTGGTTTCTGGTTCTGATTCTGATGAGGAGTCGTTGTAGGATGAGATCTTGGGAGTAGTGGTTGATAGTTGTGACGAGGATGGTGTGGACGATTGAAGTTCCTTCGCACGTGAACGTGTGGTCAGGGGTTGGGTAACAGTTGGTTTCTTTCGTGCGGGAGGCAGTTTGACGGTTCAGGTGGCGGGCGGATAGCCCTACGGTTCAGAAACAATCAACAACGGTTGGGAACAAGATAACGGTTTATTGTCGAATATTAAAAAAAAAGTGGAAACCCGCCGTGGTGGCGGCAGGAAACACTAAACGGATCAGACAAGGATTAATAGGACAAGACCGTGGATTTCAAAGCGTGATACAAATGAGTAGATGATGGTCGATAAGAGACCTGAGTCTGATCTCGATGGTGCGAAACGTAGTGATATAAATGGATGAACGTCCGCGTGATTGTTGATGTTGTAAGCAGCCGGCTTACAAAAATTCCCTATTCTTACATCCAATGTCTTTGATCGAACATCTAAGATCTCAAGGCACTTCCTCACGTCTAACTCGACTACGAGCTTTTTTGCAGTCTAGCGAGAATCGAACTGCGCCTGGCCAATTGAGACTCTCGAATGGACCAGCCACGATTTTTCCAGTGTTCAAGCTTTATGTCCGCGCTGTCTAATCCCATGCCCCGCTCGCCAGAAGCATATCATCTGCCGAGATATTGATGCAGGTGATCTGCCCTGAGTGGCCTTCGAATATTTTCACGATCCCCATCTCAACTTCACAGGCTCGCAGCTCCCCCGGACGATTGTTATTTCCATCAACAGTGACAACCCACTGACCATCCCTTGATGCTACCGCTGCATTTGCTCTCTCCTTACGAACATCCTGCGCCTCCTCGATCTCCTTACCAGCCTGTAGATCCCATCGCCGAGCGGTCTTGTCAAAAAGATCCGCCGAGCAGTTGCCGTCTGTCCAGAAAGTGAGATGTGGATGGAATGAGCTTTCCATAACTCTCCAAGACCATTACCGGTATCAGAGTCATATCGGTTCCTGCAGCGGCGGGCCGTAATGATGTAGAAGCCATGCCAAAGATGGGCAATATATGCGTTCGAATGAGCTGCAGCGAGCTTTCCTTGTATGCTCACTGCTCAAATCGATCTTCAGTTCATCCATGCTAGAAGCCCGAATGATTTTGATCCGTCTCCTGGAGGGGAGCCCTCCGCTGGCTTCTTTACCGTATCGATATCGAGGTCTCCGGAGCCGATGACGAAACACGTGGCACCGCTGGAGACAATCCCAAGGAGGATCACTGCAAAGCAATACCAGTCGGCGACTAAGTAAGAAAGGATGTATGCGGTGAGGCTGACGAGGATAGGGAAACTGACGAGGACGGCGTGGTGAATGCTCATGGTTTCTACACGATTCTCATATTCGATGTTGGGAACTGCGATGACAGAGATTTGTAAAACCGATGTCGTTCGAGTAGAAGGAAGTGGGTGTGGCTTTAAATCATTTGTTTCCTGCACCAGGAGATGTGCAAGGTGCCCAGTCTGCTGCATGACAGTTCCTGAGCTTAATGCGACGTATTTCGGGCCAACCTTCACGTCCAGCTTGAATGCAACGGCTGGATCATGATTCGGCCCAGGAAAAAGATCATCCCACACTCTTGACTTGGATATCCTGCTGAATTCCTTGGCTATAGTATAACTGGCAGGAGAGTTGTACCAGCCGAGCCATCTACGCCCCCTGTACAGATGTACAGTGGCCATAGCCGTGATAGCTTCCTCGCCGCTGAAGAAACCAGCGACACCGGAAGCATTGAGACTGAGACTTTTAGAATCAGCAATCGGCCAAAGCAGTGGAGGCATTCCAGACGAGTCAGGAATTTTGAGCTTGTCATCGGGTTACCCATTACTAAATACCAAGAGGTGCGTGCACAGACCTGCGGCTGGCTTCCGTCGCATGTCCTGGAGCTGAGAAGGCGAGAACAGGCCTCTCTGAGATCGCGAAGAATTCGTGGTGGTGAGCACAGTTAAGCGCTCTGGGCCCAGATCACATCCGAGCGGCGCGGGCGGCTCCCCTCGTGGAATCCGTGCCAGGGTTAAAAATCCATCCTGTAGAACTTCGTCAAAAAGAATGGTCTCATTACCGTTCGAACATGTCATGTCACATCGCGAATAGGCCACGTTCACGACTGAAGTCCGAGCGCTCCGAACCCCGAACCCTCCTGTGCAGCACGGAAGCCCCCCTCATGGCACCCGCGCCAGCGCCAGGATACGATTCTGCAAAACCAGTAAGCAAGATCAATCCACGATCCCAGTTCAAGTTTAACTTGAACACACAGCTTTTTACTTTGCGGCGAGGAGAGGCACAGAAGAGGAAGCGACAATTCACCCGGCACCATACACGTCGTGCTCGGTTGGCGAACAAAATATAGTTGGGCGTCGTGCTTGCGGCTTGCGATGATCGAGTGTGGCCATAAGGCTTATCCAAATGCAACGTGAACATCCTCAGTGAAGAAGTCAAACAGTCACGATGCACGAGGTTAAGGTCAAACAGACGAATACAACAACATCGCATTGGGTCGAGACTGGCTGCCCTAAAGGATGGCTGAGCCACGAACTCTGTCGTGGCCAGCCAAACTACCTTATGACCGGCGTGTTGGATTGCGATTTGGTTGTGAAAGCAGAGGCTGATGGGTTGTGATGCCTGAGAAAGGACCATCCCAAAATCTCGAGCAAGTTGCAGGTTGCCCGAACTTCCTGGCGACAGCATAATTAATCTCTTGGTGAATTAAATCAGCCCAGCTAGCGCCTCCCACGGTAGAGAATTGGTGAAAGTGCTTCATCCCCCCCCGAAGAATCCAGCGACATCTGATATATCGGAATCGAAATGTGACTGGTTGATTGGTACATTGAAGGTGGGCACAATAATAATGAGTTGCTGCAATCAAAAGACTTCATTGTATTGATGTCTCGTTACAGTAAATATAGCATTTGCATGACTTACACACAGAACTACCGTACAGATGTAAGTAGCATGATTGCGGAATGGTCTAGTCAACGAACACTTAGGATCTTGATACCTCGAAAGGTGATAGAGCCCGACGAAGGTGCTGCTATTAACCGCTCCCTTGTTCCCACTCTCTCGTAAGGCCCTCCTCGTTTTCTCTGAATCAGCAGCTGTGCAACGAAAGGTTCCCGAAGACGAGACATGAACATGACTACTGCGTTATGAGACACTGCAGCAGTCACCGCATTGGCCATAGGACTTAATATGTCCGATCTGTCCAGCCAATGGGGGGTGTGGATAGACCCTTCATGGCGCTCGCCGTCTCCATCTCCGGCTCCTGTTTCTTCGTCTGCTTTCTTTACAGCATCTTCCGGTGGAATGAGGTTTAAGTCCCACATCCGAACAAGACGGTAGCAAGGTGAATCTTCTTCATTGATGGGAAGAAGTTTGTGAGTTGTAATCATCACCTCAGCGAGACCTTCAGCCTTGACAAAATAGTCGACAAACCCATCGGCATCAAGGATGGGAGGACCTGTCGTGTCCGCCGGAATCAGCTTCGTAACCTCGTGAACAAACATCGGCATGTTCATCTTCCCGTTGGCAATGAAATGGCCGTGAGGAGGGTCAAGAAGAAGTTTCTTGACATTAATCACGACGGTGGAGCCAATAGCGCTGGCAAAGGCCTTGGATGCCTGAAACAACCGGACATGAGAGTTTTTCGACGAACCCCTCCCTCGTCCAGCTGGAGGTTTTACAAAACAGCTGGGGTGCGATGCAAAGTATGAATGAAGCTCTGACGGTTCTCCGACCCAGTCAAATAGCGACAGGTCGTCCGTGAGGTTCATGATCTCCTTTTGAAGGCGAACAAAAGCGTTCTTTCTCTCCCCGTACATGACTGGCATGTGGACGCCAAAGATGCCTGTATCAGAAGTCTTGAGGCAATCGCTTTATCCAAAACGTGAAAACCTACCCATCATGCAGTACGCCATATCCTCGATCTTGGCCGTCTTCCTTAACGCGAGCCAACTCATCCTCTTCTTGACCTCATCGGAGCCAACATCTCTCAAACCCGGCACAAACTGGTTGAGGATGACGGCCTGGTCGATATTCGTGGCCTCAGATATAATCTTGACGACTTGAGGGTCTTTTTTGTGGTTCTGCTTGCTGTTGATATATGGCGTCCAATCCTTCTTATAGAACCAGACGAGCCGAGGTGCAATGAGCTCTTGTAGCGTCCATCCGCGGGCGAACCATACACTATTTTTGAAGCTTTTTTCGTCGGTGACGTCTGAGAGGTAGACGATGGTGACAGACGACAACTCATACCACGAGAACATGGAGATGATAGACTCCTGGAGCTCAACATTGTTGGTCTTGTCAATACAACACGTATCGCTCCAAGCCCACTGGAACTGGTTCTCCTTGGCGACCTTGCAAAACTGCTGCAATTTATCGATTCCTGGTGGTGTTTTCAGATCGTAGATGCTCTCTTCGCCTTTGATGTGGTCATACGTGGGCTCGTCGTCAACGGTAGTGCTCCAACGATGGGAGAACATAGCGTATTCAAAGAAGGCATCAACAGCCGCCTTCATCTCCTTCTCATTGACCCTGAGAATCTTCATTTCAACGTCCTTGTAACCGCGAGACTCCTTAAAATGAGCGCAGAGTTCTCCCGCGCTGCATAACTTGCCCGACGTTGTGTCGATGAGGCGAACAGGGATGGTACCGAGCTTGTCATCGATGACGCTGTCAAAACGCTCTTCTTGTTTCTTGGTCTTGGCCTCGTCAGAGTCGTCGCTAAGCGGCTCCTGGTAGGAGCTTGTATATGGGACTTGGGGTGAAGTCGCCGCAGAGACTGTAGTATCATCTGAATCCGGTGCTGACAGCTGGAGTTGTAATAGCATCAGCGGGTTTCCCTCCTACGACATTGAAATACTTGCCTCGGTGACACCAGAGGATGAGTCGACTTGAAGGTTTGACTACAAGTGAGAGACACAGTATGCATCAGTGCCTATTGTTGGGAAGAGGACCGATGAAGTAACTGACATGATCCACAGACCTGTCACTGCGTGTAGCGTTGCTGTGGGAGCCGAGGCGCAAGTGGGTAGTACGAAATGCGTCCCTCAGGACATTGGGTGACGATATTGAGAAGGGTGCCATCGAGGCGATGCAATCGAGAGACTGTTGCCCAGTAGTGATTATACTACAGTGCTAGTGAACTCTGAGGTGAAGTGACGAATCATCCAAACGATATGATGTGTACGAACTTATATAGTCCACAATGTATTCATCACAGCCAAACAGAACCGATCTTATCAAGAGATGCAGGGGACTAGTAACCGACGACGGTCACTGGCGCGTCAGGATCATAGTTTGAACCTTGTGAATGCCATAATAAGGGTGTTCACACTTTTCGTCTTGGTGTTCGTGAACCGAGCAAGCTCGGAGTCATAGATGACAAGGTGCTACAAACTCATTGCATTCCGCACTGGCCATGTCATATGTAGCCAGAAGTACTTACACGTTAATTCATACATCCTTTGCCTCCAAGATCGGGGTCCACAGGGAACATAATCCAGAGCACCGCATCCACTGCTGAAAACTTTGTTCGGGCAGGCAGATTTCAACTGCAGCAGCCTGCGATCTTGGGCGCTCCAGAGATTCCAAATCTTCGTCTTGTTCGGCACGAATAACGATATCGTACTCTCCAAAAAAGTCTTCATTTGTCCCTACTCCACCGTCGACAATAGAGCCTCGCTCCTCCTACTTTGGAGGCGATTCGATCGAAGTTTCATCAAACCGTAGCACCTTGCACTGTTGCATAATCGATCATCTTGTACCTTCTCACTCTCAAGGGAAAAAAGAGCGAGATGTAGATCCAAGACGTTGCAAGCGACGGAAAAAGTATCACTTGACCGAATGTTGCGTGAGGGATCCAGACTCAAGAGGAACTGTAACATGAATTGCGCCCGCAAAAGCACAGTCAATTGCTAGCCTCGAGGCGGCCAAATTGATGTACTTACTTATCATCTGACCGGCCCAAAGGTTCCTGCAGAGCGAACTGATATTAACACCACGCTGGCTGAAACACTACACAATTCCATATTTGCGAGTATGGCAAATCGGTGTAAGTCTTGGGGGCCATCACATTAGATGAGCACATTGCTTATGAGCAATGTAATCGGAAACCATGAATCAGCGCGGCTACAGAATATCATTGGACGCCAATTTTCTGGAATACGTTGATGCTCAACCTCGTGGAACATGTTGCTCGGCTAGCCGTCACAACCCATCAGATTTCGCATAGAATTGGTGGAACTCATATAGCTGTGGCGACTGCATCGGCGTAAAGGATGATACTTTTAGAGCTCATCAATCAAATTCCACCACAAATAGGCTAATGACAGCCACGGCAGGCTCACCTCCCGGTACTTCATTTGCCCACGATAAGCAAAGACGTGTTTTGGGGGTGCCATGCACTGTAGGCGACGGCGCCAATGCAGGAACACGATGCAACGGGGCGCTCGTCTCTGTTGCACACTGTTGGGTCCATCATGTTAGAAGTAAAAGGCGAACCTTACCATTCGATGCAGTTATAATAGGGTACTCTCTACCGCACGAGAACCTCAAGACACCGATTCCATTTCTGAAGGAATTGAGTGAGTGGAGGGACTGATGTGCTTTTAATTCACGCACTTGCATATGGAGGCTGTTCCAGCACATCCATTCACTCAGATAGAACATATTAACAAGGGAGTCGTAGCCTCCAGAATGGTGATGACATTCACGCATGACGATTAGAACATATAACAGCTGATACGAACTTCCCCGGGGGTCGAGAGCTACTCCAATGCAGCCTCCGGCGTGAGTGGCAGGGCTTTGTCTTGAGGAGTAAGCGCCGGATCTCGAAGACAGTGAAAAAAAATCAAGCATACCAATTTTCCCCGCGCGTGAGGAACATCGACAATAGGGGTTATGTAGGGCTTGCATGAATGTACGAGCGCCAGGATGATAAGTGGAGTAGGCGGGCTTTGAATGTGGTGCGAGGAACGGCAGAGGATATAGTAGTTGGTGGTGCCGGTGTACGTCGAGAGCGAACATGTGAGCGCATAAGTGCGATTCCATGACTAGATCGTGTCCCACGTTCTCGCGGGGACCCATATCTAAATGGCCCTGTGTCGAGGAGAGGGAGGTAGAGGCGATGTAGCAGGGAACTGCAAAACCACTGTCAGGTAAATGCGGCGGAGAAAAGAATATAAGCGACATACTTCTAGTTGGTCAGCAAGGTTGATTGATATAAACTTGAGGAACTGCGTTCGTGCGAGAAGGGAAGGGACATTGTATGCGAGGCCTTTGATCCAGAGAGAGAAGAGATACAATAGGAGGGTTACGGTATGCTGTAGAATGACAATAGACTGCATTAATGATGGGGTACAAAGGTGAAAGGAACGTGGATGATACCTCAAGTAGATGCTGGAGGGTTCCGTAGGTCTTCGAGAGACAATTAGTGCACAGAAGATATCGTACTCTGGCGAGGATGGGGCGTGCATACCGGATGTCAGTAAGAGTATTCGGAAGTAATGGCACTGGCTGAACGTTGCGTATGTATATACTTGGCGGACACCCTCAATTGATGAATGTTGTGAATGCTAGTTTAGTTGGTGTGAGAGGATGATGTAATAGGACGTAGTTGATTACCGTAGTAAGTCAATATCCATAGGTACAAAGATAAGTCGTTTTATTTCTCCATCCCGCCGGCCAACCACTGCTTTTTCGTGGCCAGGTCATATGCAATGCGAGCATCTTTCAAGAGCTTTTCGAGAAGCTCTTTATCATCCTCGTTGAAGCCCTTAACGTCCTCGTCGCGAACCGTGAGTAAATCCCGGCAAGTGTCTTGGCTGCGAACGCGCCTTCTCATTACCTTCAAGATCTTTTTTCTCCATGTAACCCACACCGGCGTATCATTCGGAATGAAGTTGTGAATGATACTTTCTGGTTTGAAACCCAGTTCCTTCCATTTGTCTGCAGCAACACCGTGAGGCTGGAGCATTAGGCATGCGAATACTGCGGCAGCTGTTCTTGTGCCAAGGATGTACGTCTGCATATGTTGCTCATCCAGATTGAGCACTTTCAGGAGTAACTGTTCTTGGATATACTCCTTGTCTATCGCGGACAAGTACAAGTTGTACACCCATGAAGCTGCGAAGGAGGACAGGAACATGATTTGGCCAAAGAATGTGCCTTGGGGGATCAAGAGCAGTTGACCGAGGAGTTGTATGACGAGCAGGAGCGAACACAATCCAATAGCAGCATATTCGTCTCTGGTGGGTACGGCACCTTGCTTTGCATCACAGTCTAAAGAACTATCTTGAAGACCTGCTTCCGCATCGCTTCTGTGGTCCGAGTTGGTCGACTCTATTCCGTCTCCAAGAACGGAACGTTTCCTCCTTTCGTTCCTGCTCCTCCACCTAACCCAGGGCGCATATTCGAGAATGAACCTGCCCCTCGTGATGGTGGCGACATCTTCTTCTTTCCCGAGCAGGAGGACGATATCGTCACCGTCCATCAGCATTCCGTCTCCAGGTGGAGCTGTTGGTGCTGGCTTCACGCCTTGCAGCCATAAACATGCCGACCCTATGACCACGGAGGATATGCCGCTTGAGACAATTCCCAGGAGAATCATTGAAAAACAGAACCAGTCGTATGTCCATCCGCAAAGTGCACATGTAGTAAAGCTGACGGCTATCGGGGGAAGTGCAACGTATGTGTGAAGCCCACTTTGAGATGGGATCTCGCGAACTGGCAGCTCCTCTATAACCGCCGAATCAGCCACGGTTTTAAAAACGGGCTGTGTCTGGATAATGGTCACTTTATTTGGTTTCGAGACTCTTCCTTCCACCTGCACTCCGAGTTCCTCCTTGCTTGTCTGCATTATCAAATATGCAAGGTGGCCGGTGTGCTCCAGGATGGATCCAGATCTAGAGGCGACGTATTTTGGACCCTGCTTGCCATCAAGCTGGAAGAATTTTGCAGGTTCTTCATTGGGCCCAGGGAAGAGCCCGTCCCAGAAACGGGAATTTGCGAGCATTCCGAACTTTTTGCCGACGTTCCAGCTGCCGGGAGAGTTGTACCATCCTAAGAATTTTCTGCCCTTGTAGAGATGAATAGTCTGCATAGCGGAGATGGCTTCTTCGCCCCCGAAGAACCCAGCGACACCGGATACATCGAGAGAAAAATTGCCAGGATGGATTTCAAAGGGAGGTTTTTGGGGCATGGTACGTATGTTGCAGCGTGGTGTGCAGAATTCGGTTCACAGCCTTTAAGTAGCGTACCTGACGGGAGGCATGCCCTCAGCACACTCGGAAGCGTATGGGCTCTACGCCTATGAGCTCTAAGCGCCATGCTATCCAGTGCATGTTCTCCCCGTGGAATGCCCTTCGTCTGTGAAGATTTCTGCTTCCTCACAATTTAGGCAGTGATCCATTAATTTGGTTGAACTGATTGGTCCGTATTTCAAAAGTAATCCGCATGGGTATGTTGCTGTTAGCTGTTAGCCGGCCTTTACCGGTATGAGCTGGATGTGATCCATTAAACTCATCTGTCCTTCACGATCGGTGTGCGAATTTGCATCTAGTTCACCATGTGTTGTATCAATGCGATCTGGGGTTGCAGCAGGCTCAGGTTAGCTGGCTGAATAAGTCAATGGCAACGTGCGGTGGCTTCTGTGAACAGACGGTACGTTACAACAAGTATTAAACATGGTTTTGAACAAAGTAGTCCGGTCGAGGTACTTGTTTCTCCGAGTCATAAATATGGTTATTGTCTCTAATCCTATGTACTTGTTCCTGGTAGCCTCCATACGCATCGCGTGCGGCTTGAAACAATGATTCCAGGAGAGCTCTTTCATGATCTCTGAACTCTCGCAGATCCCTAGAG
Organism: Suillus lakei; assembly: GCA_016628065.1. Taxonomy (NCBI): domain Eukaryota; kingdom Fungi; phylum Basidiomycota; class Agaricomycetes; order Boletales; family Suillaceae; genus Suillus; species Suillus lakei. The sequence continues at coordinate 96,857 of JABBWA010000060.1, read as the reverse complement.
CTAAGGTTAAACGATTTTTCTTCCTTGTTATTTTCCAGTTGTTCCGCTACTTTATCTCTCCATACATTCCATACCCTCGTGTCGTTCGAGATGAAACGTTGCAAGACTTTCTTTGGTTTGAAGTCATCGGGTGGCCTTTGGACGCCATTACCGAGGACCAAACATACAAAAACTGCTTGAGCAGCTCTGTTTTTGAGCACGAATTTCAATAGTCGTGGGTTGTCAAGCGCCTTCCACAGGACATCGACTTGTATTTTCTCTTGCTCCAGTGACGACAGAAATGAATTATATGCCCATGAGACTGCAAGCGATGAGATGAACATTATCTGCCCGAATGTCGTTGCCTGAGGGATGGAAAGGAGCTGGAGAAGGAACTGCGCGAGGAGGAGAAGCGAGCAGAGTCCAATTCCTCTGTACTCTGGGCCACCGTCCATCCTCAGGACAAATTTGCCTTTCGTTATTGGATTAATGTCTTTCTCTGCACCTCTGACAATGACCACGTCGCTTCGCATCAGAAGTATCCCGTCTGCAGGTGGCGTGCCTGGAGAAGGTTCCTTCACGGAAACCAATTCGAGTTGAGCAGAGCCGATGACAAAGCAAGATGTCCCGCTTGAAATGACTCCCAGCAGGATGAGGGCGAATGCTAGCCAATCTCCCGAAGCCGCGCAAAGCGCGCACGTTGCGAGACTGATGGTAATGGGGATAGTGGCCAAGAGAGCATGATGGATGCTCATCACTGGCGCTTGGTTCGAGTACTTCAGCATCCCGTCTTTGACATCGATAATGGTGACAGATTGAGGTATAGTCTCCCTTCCTCCCACTTCTACCACTTCCTCCATTTCTTTCGCCTTCTGCACCACAAGGTATGCCAGGTGACCGGTGGGCATATCCGTGCCCGAAAAAACACCCCAATAATGAGGACCAGGTTTTCCATCCAGTCCAAATACCTCGGCCGGTGTTAGATTTGGACCAGGGAAAAGACCATCCCAAAATCTCGAGTTAGCGAGCTGCCCGAACTTTTTGGCGACAGTGTAACTTCCTGGTGAATTATACCAGCCTAGCCAGCGCCTCCCACGGTAGAGATGGACGGTAGCCATCGCTGAGATCGCTTCATCCCCACCGAAGAATCCAGCGACGCCCGACGTATCGAGATTGACATTCGACTGGTTGATTGGTACATTGAAGGTGGGCATTCTAACATTGCCGCTGTAGCAAATCCACTGAACGACCTCATGTCTTCAATGCAATCAAATGCAGGCGCTAACTGGTGGGAATTTTTATTTTAGGGCTAAGATCTATTCCAGGAACCGACGACGAATCATGCATGTAAGTAGAAATGCATAGCAATCCACAACTACGATGAATAATATCCATACAGTGCACGAATGTCCAGCAACTACTAGTGAAGTTCCTATCAAGCACAATCATACATAAACCAAGTTCTCGAATCATCCTGCCCTAATTAATCAGTCAGCCAGTGGTGCATACACGGACCGACCGCTGCGCGCTGACTTTTTGGCGGAGGAACTCCTCATGTTACTGAGAGCTCTGGAGTCCTGACGCTGACACGGTGAGCCGATTTTCAGAGCGTTCTTCTCTTCGCCCACAACCTGGTTGCCTGATAGCAAGGAGCTGTAGTACCCCTGGAAGGCATCCCCCGCGTCATCCAGGAGTTTCGCGAGCAGACGCTGTTCATCATAATTGAGCCCTGTGTTATCGCATGTTTTCAGTGACTTCAGTTTCGTGTCCACATCCTCCCTATTGTTGATAGTTTCAATATGCTCTCCTACATGCTCTCTCCATTTGCTCCACACCGCAGTTTCATTCGGCAGAAAACACTTCAGGAGCTTGATTGCCTTGAACGAAGCGGAGGTGGATTCAGGCGGTGGCCGTAAGGCAAGCGTGGCGAATACCGCAGCTGTCGTCCTAGTGCCTAGCTCAAACTTCGACATGGGTCCCACCTCCAGCGCTTCAAACAGTAGCCGCTGTTGGATCTTTTCCTTGTCAAGGGATGACAAGTACAGGTTGTAGACCCAGGAGATAACAAACGATGCGAGAAACATAAACTGGCCGAACAGCGTTCCTTGAGGGATGAGAAGCAATTGCAGCAATGATTGCATGCCGAGCAGGAGACCGCAAAGTCCAATGCCCCTGTATTCTTCGGGCTCGAATTTTTCTTCATCTTTTTGGGCGCTCTCATGTCGCTGCGCCTCGGGGTCCACACTTGGACCCGTAGGTGCGCCGGGGTTCCTTGAGCTCGGGTGCAGTATATCATTTGGGGTTCTCGTCTTCATCCACACCCCCTCCGGGGGGTATTCCAGGCAAAATCTCCCTTTCGTGACTCCGTTCACCGCTTTTTCCGCCCCCTTCAAAATGACAATGTGGTTTGAGTTGTCGTCAACAAGCATTCCGTCCCCAGGAGGGGCGTTGTCCGCGGGATTCACTCCCTTGATGATGACAGATGCCGAGCCAACAACAAGATATGTCAAGCCGTTGGAAACAATACCCAGAAGAATCATCGCGGAGGAATACCAGTCGCGGTTATATGCACACAGTGCACATGCAGTCAAGCTTGCTGTGATGGGTATGCTGGCTAGCCATTTGTTGTGATCTAGGACCCTGACGGTAACGGTTGGAGTTGAGTCCTTGTACTCCGCCCGAGGTGAGTCTGGAGACGGAGTCTCGGACATCACGCGAAACGTGTCCTTGACTTCGACGACCGTCAAGGTCATCGGCTGCGTCTTTCTGCCCCCGACGTTTGTTAGGGGGTGAACCTCCTTACTCTTCTGCGTCAAAAGATACGCGAGGTGTGTCGTCTTATCGATGATGGTGCCGGACTGGGAAGCAATGTATCTTGGGCCCAACTGGTTGTCTAGCCCAAAGACTTCCTCTGGGTCCTCGTTGGGTCCGGGGAAAAGCGCGTTCCAGAACCGAGAGTTTGCTATGGGGCCTAAGCACTTGGCAACGGCGAAGCTGCCAGGAGCGTTGTACCACCCAGACCACCTCCTAGCCTTGTATAGGTGAATAGTCATTATGGCTTGGACGGCTTCGTCTCCACCGAAGAATCCTGCGACGCCCGACACGTCCAAGCTGAAATTTCCTGAACTGGCTGAAATTGGGTGTTGAGACATAGTTGGTATGCGGTTACACTGTCGTTCACTCGCTGGACTCCCTTGCTTATATCTAGTTTCGCGCCTGTGTACTGAGCACATTAATCTTCCAACTTACGCTGCCCACGCCTTTCCGAGCTTCTCGGACGGGCGGCTACGAAGCTTAGAATTGCAGGGCCACAGCGCAGGGTTACTGCGAAGTGGATGCTCCTGACGCCAATTCTGCCAACTTTCCTGACGCGCCGGGCCCGCATCCTGTTTGACATGCAATCTTTCGAATTCTTCGGCGTTTACAGTATGATGAGCGTCAAATACTGTCATAGGTAAGTAGGCCATCTACGTGATAAGTACAGCCATATCGATCATTCATACATCATTTGCCTCCCAGCTCGGGGTGTTCAAGGAGCGTAGTTTAAGAGAGGGCTTTCGGTAGGCCTCAAACGCAAGCCGAGCATCATCTAGGAACGTGTCCAGCAATTGGCATTGTTCTTCACACAAACACTCCTTCTCCTTCTCCTCTGCTGTTGCCTGAAAATCTTTGTTCGGGCAGGCAGATTTCAATTGCCCTGCAACCTTTTTTCTCCAGAGATTCCAAACCTTCGTCTTGTTCGGCACGAACAACGATAACATACGCTCTGCGTCGAAATCTTCATCTTTCTCTATTCCATCGCTGAGAATAGAGCAGGCGAAAACTGCCTGGCTCCGACGACTTGGGAGTTCATATTTCTGGATCGAGGCTTCTTCAACTTGCAGCGCCTTGAAAAACAGATCTCCTTGTATCTTCTCGCTCTCAAGGGAAGAGAGGAACGAGTTGTAGATCCAAGACGCCGCAAGCGATGAAAGAAACATCACTTGACCGAAGAGTGTCGCTTGAGGGATCAAGAGGAGCTGTAACATGAATTGTGCCAGCAGGAGGAGCGAGCACAGTCCAACGCTCCGGTACTCTCGTCCGCCATACATGTCAAGCCAGAAAGACCCCTTTGTTATTGCATTCACGTCTCTCTCCGACCCTTTCAGGACGACGACATCGCGCGGGGTCAGAAGCAATCCATCCCCTGGGGGTACCCCCGGGGTCACGGTTTTGGGTGCCCGGAGATGGAGCCTCGCAGTGCCGATCACGAAGCAGGTTATGCCACTTGAAATGATTCCGAGAAGGATAAGGCTGAATGCAAGCCAGTCGCTGACGACGGCACATGAGAAGCATGCCGCGATGCTTATGGTTATGGGTATGGTGGCTAGTAATGCGTGATTGATGCTCATCTTTCCCACTTGATCCTCATCCGTGACGTCTCCGACGTGGATAACAGTCACTGATGCAGGTAATGTCTCCCTGCTGGGTTCGCCCTGAACTGGCTCACCCTTCAATTCCCTGCTTCTCTGTATTGTAAGGTATGCAAGGTGCCCCGTCGTCATATCTGTGCCAGACAGTGAAGCGACGTATCGCGGCCCAGGCTTGCCATCCAGGCCAAATGCTTCAGCTGGTTCGAAATTTGGACCTGGGAACAGCCCATCCCAGAGTCGGGAGTTGGCTAATTGGCCGTATTTTTTGGCAACTGTATAGCTTCCTGGAGAGTTGTACCACCCCAGCCATCTTCGGCCGCGGTACAGATGTACCGTAGCCATCGCTGAGAGTGTTTCATCGCCGCCGAAAAAGCCGGCCACGCCGGCTGCATCAAGTGAGAATGCTGAGTCATAAATTGGGATTTGCAGGTACATCGTTATGGATGTCGTGGATGACGGGTGAATTCACCGCATGCTTGTGCAGGTCTTGATATATTGGCCTGCGCTCCGTTCATTGCGTTGACTTACTAAGGGTTGTGGGCGCTGGGAGAACTCGACCGTCCTCGAGGCAGCCTTTACGAAATAAATATATTGATCATCTGACCCGCGGGCCCCCAAGCGTCACCAAGGCACTGCGAACTGATATATAATTGAGCGTTGAAACACCGCACGATTCCACAACTTTGGTACTACTCTGATGGAGTTCTGTCACAATTTCCAAGGATGTTCGTCCTATTTGTGAAAGAAGCTTGGAAGTTCCTGTGCACACTGCATGACCATCCATCACAAAGAAATCCGATAGAACACGAGTTTCTATCATATTATGTCTTTGTACCATTATGATTGCCATTGCGCCTACAGGGTATCAAAAGACCCGAACTTTCTGGAACACGCTGATGGGCCTCTTTAAACCTGGGTAGTTGTCACAATTCATCGAATTTTTGTATAGCATCGATGGAACTCGTACAAGTGTGGCAATTCTACGGCGTGGGTGATAATAATTCCAAAACTCGTCTGTCAAATCCCGCCCCCAAATAGACTGATAACAGCCACAGGAGGAGGCCCACCCTCCCGGAGCTTTGTTTGCCCACAATAGGCAAAGACGTATTTTGAGGGATGCCATGTCACTGTAGGTGACGGTGCCAATGCAGGAACGCGATGCAATGGGGCACCCGTCTCTGTTGCGCACTATTGGACCCACACCATGTTAGAAGTTGATAAACGGCTAAAAACTGAGTCCTTACTATATCGATATAGGGTCCTGTATTTGCAATAGCAAGGTACTCTCCATCATACGAGAAACTCAAGGCATTGATCGCATTTCTGAAGGAATCAAGTGAGTGGAGGGATTTATATGTTTTGATTTACTCACTCGCAAGTGGAGATTGTCCGAGCACATATCCATTCACTCAGATCGAACATGTTAACAATGGAATCGTAGCCTCCAGACGCAAGATATCTGAAGACGACGTCAGTGCATTTGATTAGAAGATGTAACAATTAATACGCACCTCCCCGGGGATCAAGTGCTACTGCAACACAGCCTCCGACGTGAGCGGCAGGACTTTCTCTGAGGGTCAGCGTTGGGTAGTCCATGACTCGAACGCTATGCTCAGAATGATGTGTCAAGATTATACCATCACCGACGTGATTGAACATGGCGGTGGATGCGACAATACTCTGTCGAAAGAGGTTGGTAACTTGCTACATGGTCAAGACAAAGTGGAACAAACCCCATCCTTATCTGAGAGATGCCACTGTTCTTTTGTTGCATCACCATCTTTCCCATATGTCAAGAAAAAGAGCTGGTGCCCAGCCGAAGTAAAGATCAAAGCCCGGCTGTCCGGAGAATAATTCGTTTGCACGGGTGAGATTTTCAGAGTTATTTGCTGCGTGTGCCGACTTTCTTGAGTTCTGTGAGGGTTGTTCACAATGCGCACAAGGAATGTAAAACTCACGCCGCGCATCCCAAAATACAATCCTTCTGTCTTTCTGACTCGACGTGCAAAATAATTCTGGATGAGTGGGATTCCATGATATATAGTCAACGTCATCGGAGTGACCGCCGGAAAAGTGGGTTGCAGCTCTTGATTCCATCTGCGATTGGGGGATGGAGAGTGACTCATGATGAGATGCAACATATACGTACGCTAGTTTCCGGAGTCCATATGCGAGTGATTTTGTCGATACCAACGCCAGCTAGACGCTTCCCATCGCAACTCCATGCTACATGAGTTATAGCTTGAGGCGACGGTATACGTAGATCACGCGGCTTATGCGCAGGAAAGTTTTGTGCCTGATTCAATGAAGTACATTAACAATGCGAAGTTCTTTGAGATACATGCTTCCTCTACACCCACATGCAAACCGCGAGCGGCAAATGTTGTATGAAGAGGGGGAGACGGTGGCCGCTGAAGGGGCGCTACCTCTTCTTCTTCCTTGCTGTTTACTTGGCTTGACATCGATGTGAATGAGCATATAGTGGTTTTCCTCTCTGCGATTTCTCGGCAGACGTTGTTTGTCACTGTTAGGATTAACAAGGCTTTAGGAAACACCGTGAAATGCACATAGTGTACACCGTCTCTTGTGGAACTCTCTCCGAGTCTCAGAGACATCACTTTTTCAATCGTGCCATTCCCAACTTGTTTATTCTGTGCAAATTAAAGGATAGCTTGCGTTAGTGTCTGCCTTCGTTTCTAGTGGGCGTCACAGAGTCAGACAAACTGGTACGACCTTCGACTTATGGCAGATCGCTATCAATGTCCATTCCATCCGGGTTTTGTTTACGGACGTAAACCAACCCCATTACTTTTGCTTCTTATCAGTCAGATTGCTAATCGCCCTTACAACCGATGCAGTTTAGTCCCACTTATCAAACTAGAAGAAAATGACTTTGAAGTATGTCTGGTTAGACGTCGATCCGGTACGCGATTGTTCTCGTTTGGCGTGGATGTGCTGAGAGGAACGCCTTACTCAGGGACATGATGATGCCGCTGCACTTATGATGGCCTGTCAATTAGAGAATATCAAGCTTCTTGGAGTATCCAGTGTGTGTACAGCGGCTTTCTCCCGGACGGGTCCTTATCAAGCAATTTGCCTAGGTTCATGGCAATGCGTCCGCTGATTGCACTACCAAGAACACTGCAAGGTGTCTGCATGCATTCGCTGCACCTTCCGACGTTCTAGTATATCCTGGCGCAACCAAGCCGTTACTTCGACCCACAAAGCATGACCCTGAAATTCATGGGGAAGATGGCCTAGGAGGTGTTGTAGGGCTCCCTTCAGCTGATAGTCCTGAAGTTCAGGCACGATTCGCTCGGAGTGGTGATGGGTCGTTCATCCATGCCATCGAAGGGATGTCAACAGCGATCAAGGACGTGTGGCGCAATGGTACTGGATGTCAAGTGTCGGTTGTCTCTTCCGGACCCATGACGAATGTTGCCCTTTTTGTCAGCGTCTATCCAAATCTTATGGAAGCAGTGGAGCAATTTGTATTTATGGGCGGAGGGGTGGGAGTCGGAAATAGATCTGCCGCCGCAGGTATGTAACATGTTGTACTTGAAGGACTACCCCTTACGATGACCGTATAGAGTTCAATATTATGTGCGATCGTGCGTGTCCTATTGAAAATGTCACAATACTTGTCTTGATTCTCCATCAGCTGAGGCAGCTCAGATTGTCTTAGACGCACCAGTCAAGACTGTCATGATTCCCATTAATGTTACACATACAGCAATTGTCACTTCAGTTATCCATTCCCGCCTGAGATCACCCCATCTACCTCTTCTGGACGGCGTGCTGGCACATCCATCCACAAATCTCAGAAGTACACTTTCTTCCGTCATCAGTTTCTTTGCAGGAACGTACAAGTCAACATTTGGTTTCGATCAAGGTCCTCCTCTCCATGATGCACTAGCCATCGCATATGTGTCCCATCCCGGGCTCTTTAAAGCCCAACGTTTTAGAGTGGATGTGGAGTTGCATGGTAAGCACACGGCAGGAGAAACGGTCGTTGACGTCTGGAATTATCGAATATGTGATGACTCATGGGGCTCTAATGGGAAGAATTGCATGGTCGCCCAGTCAGTTCAGGTGTGTATTGGAACCTACACCCGGCCTTCTCTTCTCACGAGAATGATGTCCCTAGGTCGACCAGTTTTTTGAGTTGCTTTTGAATTGTGTCTCCCGATGTGATGCCACATCTCCGCTCAACGTGCGACAATGACAGTTCACAGAGCAGCACCTTCATACTTCTGGTCAATTTACCACTTTTCTTTACACTCTCGCTACCATTGTTCCTGAAGGATGTCCCCTATCTGTACCCAAGTGGTCCACTGCCCGAAACGTGAGACTTACTGATTTACTCTTTTACGTGTATTCAAACGCAATGCATCTCATGACCAGTGTATGTAAGATGTCATTTCCGCCAGGACTTTGCCGCACCTATTGTATCAAGCCACAGACGCCATGACAGTCGAGCGCTTTCGATAAGGCTATTCCTGGTTAGTAGTTACGATCCGCATGCTGTGCGTACCCGAGCCTGGAGCATCACTTCCTCGTATCAATATCAGATGAGTTTCAGCCACTAAATTGCGATTCCGTGACAGTGGATGACTTCCCGTGGGCAAAATAATCCAGCATAGAATATTTCGGAGTCTCAAAAACATTTCCAGTAGCCGTAATATTTTAATCTATACTACAATAATCTCCCGTGCGCTCAGTCATTAAATTTAGTCCAGTCCTTGATGGATGATCTTGCAATCCAGTACCTGCTTCTCAACGAAGACGAGGCAGAACTTTTTGATGACGAAGGAGCTCAGGTCCTAGCTGCAGCCCTCATTGCTGGGATCGAGGTAACTCGACAACACCATATTGATACCCGGAACCCACGTCGTTTATACCTTTGCCGGCCCCAGCTCCTTCCAAACCCTCGCATAAACATCCCATGGCAGGTGTTATACGACAGCCAGAGTGATACGTGAGCACGCCGACATAAAATGCAGAGACCATGAGTGCGCCGACGCTAAATGCAGGGATGGCGGGGAAATTTTCGAGCGGGATTGGTCGAAGGTATATGCTACGACGGATTGGGCCCAGTTGGTGGTTGGCAGTCAAGGTAGACACTACTTTAGCAGGTGTGCACGGTCGTACATGTCGTACGGGGCACTAATCATCAGCTAAAAAGTATATTACTCAGCAAAAGGTCGAAAACGCACCGTTGTATCACTGCGCGAGGTGAAGGATTGCGCCACGCACGTCGAGCAAGGTATATTATGTCAGCGAATATCGCTGGCGTAGTGACCTAAAATGGAAGGAAGTCCGGATATTCAAGTCTGGAAAGTCTATTGGGGGGGGGGGGGGCCCCCCCAATAGATTAAGGTTTATTCGAGGGGGGCAAGCGAAATGCATTTGCAAATTCAGTAGAAATGAACAGCGGCATCGCGGCACGTCTTCCTAATGTGGCAATATTTATTATATGATAATCTATTCAACATTTTTCGAGCCCGCGGGAAGTCATCCAGTTACTAAGTATTCTCATTGGAAAACTTTGTTCCTTAACGTCAGTAGGGTGCTACTTGATGAGGACTAGATGCCGTTAGACGATCTATAAATGCATCTCATCACGCCCTGTTATTAGACAGGCGCACTTTTCCTTGACAAATTTGCCTTGTGCTATCCGCTATGGGCGTCGACAAAGCGTGAGTGCAATGATTCTAGCACATAATTCTATCTCAAGTGACGGTTGCTTCTAGCGGCAATAAAAAACCAAGGTCGGTTTCGCGAACTGTAGATATTGTTATGCTGAATTTTCCCCCAGTCGTTTCAATTTCATTCGCAGGTCAACGTCACGAACCACTGAGGATAGCACTACCCAGGTGTGGTCCCTGCTGCTTGTGTACGTTTCTTTGCTAATGTGCGAATATCTCAGGAACCTGAAGCCCCCGTTGACGGCACCGAGGATGACTCGACGCACGCCCCGGAAGGCGCTCAAGGAGAAGAGGCAGAAGACTTGCAAGACGAACGAAACTCTCAAGATGAAACAAATACGCAAGACGAATCACCTCGCCAAGATCCCTTACCGATAGTGACAGAATCCCCGGAAGATGAATTACCTCGCCAAGATTCCTTACCCATCGTGACAGAATCCCCGCAAGAGGAGGTAGAAATGCAATTCATGTCCCCATCTTCGGACGCACCCGCCCAAGAGTTTACCAGCACTGCGCTGGATGTCGACAGATCCGACAGCCCTGTCGAAGACCCTGAGGTTACCCTCAAGCACCTACAGGAGACTTTCCAGAACATAATCGACGATAAATTAGCGAACATACCTCTTCGCTTGATAGACACCCACAGCGGCATCCTATACACCAGCAATGACCTCGAGGGAATTTTCAAAGAGTCGGAGGAGTACCAACGACTCTCTGAGAATCTTCTGTCCACCTCCGTGACGAAGCTTCAGCGTAGAGTTAACGAATTCTTTCGATATGCGATGCTTTCCCACAAGTGGGCAAGTGCGAAGGACGAACCCCAGTATTGGCAGATCAAGGGCAGCGTCTACGAGATGGATGCCCCACGGGAAATCTCCAAGCTGCAACAATTCTGTACTACCTCGAAGAGAGAAGGCTATCGATGGGCGTGGAGCGATACGTGTTGTATCGATAAGACGAACAACGCCGAGCTTCAGGAATCCATCATCTCTATGTTTTCTTGGTACAAGGAGTCGGCAATCACTATCGTTTACCTTGCAGACGTTTCCGATATTTCGCAGTTGAAGGACAGTCAGTGGTTCAAGAGAGGCTGGACGTTGCAGGAGCTCCTCGCACCTCGATTTATTCGATTCTACAAGCAGGATTGGCAGCCACTCATTAATTCTGATAAGAATCACAAAGACGAACTTCTCCCCGTTCTCCACGACATCACTCGCATCGACATCGACGTTTTGAAGGCATTCCAACCCGGCGTCGACAATGTCAAGAAGCGGTTGAGTTGGGTGGGCACTAGGACAACTAAGAAGCTCGAAGACATTGCCTATTGCCTCATGGGTAAGCGTCGTCACAGCTAATAAATTGTTCTAACACCCTCGCTAGGAATTTTCGGTATCCACATGCCCGTAATGTATGGGGAGAAACACAACGCCTTTGTGCGGCTCCAGAAAGAGATCATGTCACTCACCGATGACCTCTCACTCTTTGACTGGTTGGGAGAGTCATCGACCCTTCACAGTTACTTTGCTGCGCATCCGAGGTGCTTTATGACCCCGTCTGATCACGCTCGGCAGGACTCCACTTCACCGAAATTCGAATTCAGGTTGCTCAAAACTTCGAAGCGTATCACTAGTGGCTTGTCTTCTTCGGCTCTCAAGCTTATCAAGGACGTTTTGAGCAACCCACCTCACGGACGTTTTATCGCGAATGGGAGAATGAGCATGCCCTTTTTCATTCACGATGTAGCTACCCTTATCCCAAACCAAAACAAGCCTGGAATCTTCAGCTACCTCGTCAAAGCTGAGGGCCTCTCAGAGCTTGAGGTCATCGTCACACATCAGCTAGCTCCTTTATATGGAAAGAGCCCTATCAAATACCGCATCGTGCGAATGTGGGAAGCCAGTCTTATTCAACGTCAGGGAAGCATAGGCACCGAGGCCCCTGCCAGTGATGCCCTGACCGCTGATAACGCTGATTCTCCGGTGCCACCTACAACAGAGGGCTCCCCGAAGCAGGACAAGGAAAAAGAAAAAGAAAAGGAGAAAGAGAAGGATAAGGACAAGGACAAGGACAAGGACAAGGACAAGGACAAGGAGAAAGAAAAGGAAAGTTGGGTCGGCAGATCCAAGGAGTTCGTCACCGATTTAGTGGCCGACATGGTCACCCAGAGCACTGCTGCCGCATTGTTGCGGAAGCTGCAAGAGCCGTTTGTTGCTCAACTTCTTTTCACGCCCGGCGACAGGCAGCCTTGGCGGAGGGTTGGAACCACTGCTCGTATCATTGCCCACGCATCCTCCGGGTCCATTAATTTTAAAGCTCCTGAAAATGTCATCGTGCACTGAAACCTCACGACTACGTTACTTCTCGCTGGCGCTCACATGGCTTTGTTGTACCCGTATTTCCAGCGACAATTATGAACTCTACTACTATGGTACCATATCGTATAACCCTCAAAGATTACTGTTGTATTCATTTATTCTGCACGTAGCGTATTAAAGTCTTTGGGTCGTACTATGGCGCGATGAAGAAATATCAGTTGCATGAAAATACTACTCAGATCTAGCAATCACACCGGAGACAAAGCCGAATAGGAGTCCGCCACAAATGCTGGGGACATATTCGAAATCAATAAATTCATAAATACGTCTCGGGACATGTATCGCATCCATCCATAGAACTTTTCTGACCGTGTCTCAGGTAGGTGTCATAGACGATGGTTTGCAGAGCGGGGGAATACCCCAAAAAGGGAATTGTTGATTGATTGGATGGCGCCGGTGCCGTTGGCGGAGTGGCATTGACCCCTCGGAGCATGGAACTTCAAAGCTTCAAGCTTCAGACTTCAAGCTTCATTGAAGTGTCACACTGTCGGCATCTAGCTCAATGGTCACATTGGACACTGCTACAAATGTCTTGAATTCGGTGTCCGGCATGGAAATGATGTGGGTAGTATGTTTGGGATGTATCGACCACGACGCACTGGCAAAATATTATGGGAAACCGACAGAACGGTGGCGTGCCATATACATCACTGTACAGAGATGCGCGAGGAACCGAAGTAACTCGTAAGACCTAGTAGCATCTCAATATGCCTCCGCTTTCACACTACTCGAAATGCTGCCAATCAAACTGCGACTCCGAACCTCCAATATCAAGTGCTGCTGGTATGCAGTGCGAGCGTCCAAGAGCAAGTCACTCAACAACTTCTTTTCGCCATCATCGAACGCATCTATGCGGTTACCGCAAGCCTCAAGATCCAAAGATTGCAAGATCGACTTGCTGCTTTTCATCTGTTCTAAAACCTGGTCTCTCCAGACCGCCCATACGTGCGTGTCGTTCGGAATGAACTGTCGAAGGATCTCTTGTGGCTTAAAACCTCTTTTCTCCCATTCTCCGGGCTCGCAGTCGGGCTGAAGGGCTAGGCAAGCGAAAACAGCTGCGGTCGTTCTTGTGCCCAGTTTGTACGTCTTCATGCGATCCTCCGACAGATTTAGTGTCTGGACGAGCAGATCCTCCTGCAGGTATTCCTTGTCCATGGACGACAAGAAGAGATTGTACGCCCATGATGCAGCGAAGGAGATTAGGAACATGACCTGCCCAAACAGCTTGCCCTGTGGTATCAAGAGTAACTGTGTCAGGAATTGAATGACTAGGAGGAGTGAGCAGAGCCCGATCGCTGCGTATTCGTTATTGATCTCGGCGTCTTCATCATTCTGCACCCCCGGATCGCTCTCTGCATCTTTTCTGCCAAGCCAGTGGTGGACGTTTTGAATGCCATCCCCTACAATGCCTCGATTCCTCCTCTCCTTCCTAATACGCATACGGACCCAGGGCTTGTACTCCAATCGGAACTTTCCCTGCGTGATGGTAATAACGTTCTTCTCCTTTCCGAGGACGACGATCACATGATTTCCGTCCATCAACATGCCATCGCCTGGCGGTGCATTTTTAGAAGGGGGCGACACTCTGGAGGACTATGGATGCAGAGCCGATGACAAAACACGAAATGCCGTTGGCGAGAATGCCGAGGAGGATCAAGGAGAAGCAATACCAGTCATGGCCCCACGCACAAAGTATGCACGTTGCGACGCTGGTGGCGATAGGGAAAAATGCAACGTGTTTGTGGAAGCCATCTCGGGCACGGATGGTTAAGCTAGGTTCGCCATCAGCGTCGAACTTGATGTTTTGCATTTCCAAGATGGTAACTTTATTAGGCCTGGTTCTTCGGCCCTCTACTGTCACGGCTCGTTGGTCCTTGCATCTCTGCATTAACAAGTATGCAAGGTGACCCGTTTGCTTCAGGAACGTGCCGGACTGGGATGCGACATACATAGGGCCGGACTTTCCATCCAGCCCTATGTACACAGTGGGCTCTTTTCTGGGTCCCGGAAACATTCCGTCCCAAAGACGAGAATTTGCAATCTGGCCGTAATGCTTGCCAACGCTGTAGCTGCCCGGGGAATTGAACCAACCTGTCCACCGTCTTGCTCTGTAGAGATGCACAGTCTCCATTGCGGAGACCGCCTCTTCGCCTCCAAAGAAACCTGCGAAGCCACCGACATCGAGGTTAAAGTGTTTCGTGTTTAGCGTGATTGTGGGCATGACGAATATGAAGAACCCTGTCGTCGTCCGTTACCTCTCCTTCATATGTTCAAGCTCTAGTGATTATCATAAAGTTAAAAACACAGGTTCAGCTAGACCTTACTTAATAACGGTTGATTAATGATGAAGTATGGGTGCTTTGATGGCCGGCATTGCAGTTCGCGTTCGGTTGCGCTGACAATAATGATCATCAATAATTGCAATTAGCTGATGATGATCTGTTGCATACACTTCACGTCAGCAGTGCATGTCACTCAACGCGTTTCAACTACCACATCATGCCAACAATGATCAACGCGTTGATACACAGCAGGACTTCACCCTAATGTGGCGCAATAGGGCGTATGACCTGTGAGCCCAACCAGTAAGTTAGCAACTGCATCATGTCATCAGTGTCGACTGCACATTTGACACAACCTTCACCTTGATGCCGCAGTAGCGCCATAGGGTGCCATCCAACCTCCAGTCAATTCTCACACACGTGCACTGACTCATCGGTGACTTCAATTGGAGTCCTCCGTCGACAGAATCCAGCCTGAAGAGACAAGACGGCGATTTTCCAGAGATAAGCAACAAATGGGCGCTCATGTTATAATCCCCACGACCCTGCGGCATTTCACGTTTTGTGCCAACACGGAGACCTTCCCTGACCTTTGGCCCCAAGCCTTCATGAGGTTGTCTCCCGTCGGAAGACTCGGAACTTATCAAGGTCCTTTTGCGAACAAGGGATGGACTCTTTCCCCTTAATTTCACTCTATTTCACTCAGGCTGTCACTAACCGCGAGGCTCCTGTATTTACTATCACGCTTCAGACTTCGAGCTCTTACTCGAGCCCCTGATGAAAGATATGGCTCGACTATATCACCAAGAAACGGCCTGAAACGGCGCGTTCCTGTCACCCGCTTAGCAGCCTGGGACTAAAATGACCGTCCCAATACATTCGAATCTCCATCTAGAAGGACAGCTCCTCGTGTTATGTTTTCGTATTCCGTGACCCTCGTGTGTTTCAGTATGGCAAAGATCGGGGACGAAGATCTGACCTGAGCCGAGTCAGATTGATTACTGTCTTTCCCCCATCCCATACTTGATAACAGCGATCGCCATTATTTGGCTTCGGCCGTAATCAACTCATCGTACAATATATAAGCCGTAACTGTCAGGCCTGATACGTACGTATCATATCGATTGAAGCACTAGTCGCTTCACCTCGGAGTTCACTACCGAGTGCTGAGGCCTGCGGTGTCTTGCCTCGATGCATCCGTCAATATTGTAAGCCACCCAATGTTATCCTGAGTGTCGCACATTCGTATTATCCACTTGCGCTTCCACAGCACCAATAAACTCAAGAGGTCTGAATTATTATGCCGTTGGCTGATGGCCTATCAGCTCTCTTCGTGATGTTTGAGGCTCATCCATCTTTGGCTCGGGTGGAGGGTCAAATGATGTCGGTTGCCTCGTCGTTTCCTCCTGCCAACTTAATGGCCTCTGGTTGGCTTGGCATGTCGAAGAGCATCATGTTAGACTCATTAGATGTTGTGACAAATCCAGTGTCTCAGAATTCAGTGGTCATGCTCTTGTCCCGCCCCCAGGATCATTTCGTCGCACGGTTACTATTAAAGAGAAAGAAAAGAGGGCCATACGGGAGAGTGGGAAAAACGGAGTGGTTGATAGCGAAGCCTTCATCGGGCTCTGTCAACTTTCGAGGGATCAATACCCTAAATGTTCGTTGATTTGGATCATTCCGCAATCGTACTACGCTGTGTGTATCTGTAGAGTATCCTGGGTAGAAGTAGCTCAGATCAAGTAAATGATATATTTCCTGTACCTATCATTTGATGAAGACGTGATTGACCCAAGCCCAGTGGCGCGGAATTCAATGCGGAGCTCTTCAATTGCCAGGGTTGCGATTACGATAGGTCGGGTCGTCCGTCGAGGAATATCTTGCTTGCTCTGGCGATGGAACGAGGAGCTCGAGATCTCTTACGGCCTTCTCTCAAAGTGCGGATGGCTTGATCCAGGTCACCGCGACCAATAGATGCCGAACGTTCGTCCGTGCCGGCAGAGGGCACGAGTAAGTTATATGAGTGATCATGTTGTGCCTTAGCGGTCTGTGTGGCGATGAACCGCGGAAGTGCAAAGCTGGACAATGTGGGTCCGCTTACCTCTTCGGAGTTAGCTCGCGGCGAAGGACGACAGCTTCCCCTTCCCCTGAGACAGATGAGGGGTCTTCTTCTGTGCATCATGTATTTCCAAAGCGGCTTTCTGACCAACAAATTGAAGCATAACTTCCCAGCAAACTAAAAACGATGCGTACCTGTAAGGAATGATGAAAACGAGCAGATCATCCCAAAAAAGTCATCTGGCTTTAGTCCCTCCGGCGAATCCAGGTCTTCGCCATAGTAAGAGAAGAGAGCTCGTAAGTCTATTTCAACGAGGGCAGCCATTTTATTGAGTGCGCCGACGCTTTGTGCCACGTCAAGGGTAAACGGCTAGCGTTTATCGGGCATCAGAACGCGAGTTCCTTAAAAACTAAGTGGCATTCACCTGCATGATTGTCACGAATTGGTCGTTATCGGAGGGTATGCGAATCTGCTTTAGGAAACTTATTTCTTCTTTAACCTTATCCAGCGACGTGAGTAAAGACTGGACGTTCTGTTGTAAGGTAGGGAAGGAGACTAAGGTACAACATGAGATTGTTCCAAAAGATGTTGGATGTAATTGACACTTACTGCGAGCAGCTGATTCCACACTAGGCATTTCCTCGATGAAAAGTGTAAGTGACGGATCGGTACGAATAAGGACTCGTGCAATATAATGCAGGAGAGTGGGGCATTCTGAGCTACCCTTCGCCGTCCTCGTTTCCTTCATCTGCGAGCAATGCACATGACAATATCGTCAAGAAAGAGTTGCGATCTTACCTTCACGAGCGCCTCCAGGCGAAACCCACAAGCACCTCCACGGAAGCTGGACCCATTCAATGCGTTCCCAACTGTGAGTACAGCCTACAATCCTTGTCACCAGGCGTGAATCACAGATTCGGTAACGAACGCACCCGTAATGTCGACTTGAAACGTGCAGATGCTCGTAATTCTTTACACGCATCATGAACAGTTTTCAAATCCGGACGAATTTCCTCGATCTCGAGTTCCAGCTTCCGGCGATATATCATGCTCTCCAGCCGCTGCGGGAGTCTTGGAATCGTCATAATCTAAGACGCTGGCTTGAATTACAAGTCGAGGAGTTGCGAGCCACACTCACGGCGCCCAGATATTGATCAGCCTTCGCTAGCTTGCTTACATCTTCGAAATCCTTCATACGAGCGATCTTGTTAAGGATATTTCAGATGTCAGAGCAGAGCGAGAAGGTTAGTTAGTAATAACGGACCTCTTCCGGAGATGGTAGCTGCTTGCTGATGGCTTTCAAGTCATCAGTGGACAGTTTGTCATCGAGACTTAGCAGAGCTTGGCGGATTTCAAGAGGAGTCATTTTAAAACGCGAGAGCATGATAGCTAGGGAACGTGGTTTGTCAATTGCCTTACAACGGTTGCAATGAACAAACCGATGTTGTTAGCACGAGTAATATCCAGAAGGGTCGTAACACTTTGTTTCCGTGTGGGATTTGCGGCTTTGGAAGGTGAGGTTGGTGTATTATCAATTGTGAACGTTGCTTCAAGATCATCTAGCTTGAAATCCAGTGAGATTGATGATTCCGCCCAGACCGTGGTGCCGCAATTCTGATTGTTGATTTTGGTCCAGAAGAAGGGCTTCAGTCTTGGCCCGATAGCTTTTGCTTGATTTCCTATCCTGATTGCAGATCCACTCGGTGGGGGTGGAGGTGGAGTTCCGGGGGGTCCTGGTGGCAACTGAACCAGTGAAGCGTTGAGCGGAAGAGGCGGCGGGGGCGGCGGGGGCGGTGGTGGTGGTGGCGGCGGCGAAAGTGCAGAACCTGAAGAAGGAAACGATGGAGGTGGCGGCGGTGGAGGAGGGGGAGAGGGAATGGCTGTCTGACTGATGTCCTTCGACTCAATAGTAGGGGGTTCTTTGCGCTTTGGAACAGCCCACGGAGAAAGAAGTGGTGGTGGAGGAGGAGGAGGAGGGGGGAGGAGGGGGAGGAGGAGGAGAAGGAGGAGGAGGGGTGAGGAGGAGGGTGAGGGTGAGGGTGAGGGTGGAAGGACGCCAGTCGCATTCGGTGTTGCGCTCACATCCGTTTCTTCGGGCGTTCGTATCAAAATCACCCTGGACTTTAAACCTTGCGGTGGAGGTGGAGGGGGCGCGTTCCTGGACTTGAACTCCATTTCTGACATAGGTGTTGATTCGCAGCCAACAGCTGCTTGAGGTTTGCGACCTCCGTCTTCAATGCTGTGAGTTCGTTGTCTCGCTTGGCAAAATTCTCGATGGTACGGCTCGCAATGAGCTGGGCGTCCATGTCAGAAGCTCTTTCTTCTTGCTTCGTTTGAAAGCGTGAGTATACTGATTCAAGAGCGCGTTTGAGGTACAAAACCTCCTTGTCTTTGGCGGAAAGAGTATCACTCATTTCCCTCAACTGATTCAGAGTCAGCGCGACAAATAGGTTATGGATGGATGACATACCTGAAGCTGCAGTTTATTCATTTCTTCGTGGAGCGAGTGAAGTCTTGCCCTTTCGCGTTCTTTCCTTGCTTGCTCCTCCTGAATCAGATGCGTAAACAGCTGTTCAACGAAGTGATTTACACAACCTACAGCATCGCGTGCGTTATTTGAAATTTGAGATTTCAAGCGCTCAAGTTCCGCCTGTAGTTGAGTAACTTCCTTCTCCTTCTGCATCAGCCGTTGAACAAGTTTGTTCTATCGCAGAATCAGTTTAACTATTACCACTGATATGACAGTGATCGCACCTCATTTCCTCCTTTGCTAGAAGCATTCGACTTCTGTTGATTTGATCCTGCGCGTTGTTCAAGCCTTGTCTTGAGTGCCGAGTTCTTCGTCGTATGTGAGATCGTTAACAGAATCGGGCTTGGATACACACACCTCCTGAATCAGACCATCTATTTGAACACGAAGGCTTTCTAGCTCGTGATTCATCTTGGATGATGCCCCACCATCGACAACATCTACACTTGCATCCTGGCCAGTAATGGGCCGAACTGCATCAAGAAACCTCGTAATCATAGGGATCCAACCCAAGCCACTACGCGGAGAGTAAGTGCGCTTCAAGACACCAGGAACCAACACTTACATATTATCTGCAGGGGAAATCTGATCCAAAAATGTATCCACTATAGCTAGTCGATTAACTTTGACGTTCCTGTTACGCAGGTCAAATCATGCCATCAACTTTCTGAAAGAGGACTTACAACTCAGCATCACTCTTCACGATAGAAGACAAGCGGTGAAAAATACTCATTAATACAGATCCGAGCCCCACGTCGTTTGCGCTTTGTAGAAGATCGTCCAAAAAGATATCTGATTCAGAACGCCCCCTTCCGTGGCCTCCACCGCCCCGCACGGCTTTGCGTGTTCGCTCCCGAAGATCTTCTTCATCCTCATACTTCTCCTCCATATAAAGGTCAAGTTGGGTCAGTAAAGAGTCCGGCGGTTTTGTATAGCGGAGAGTCTAGATAATGGATCAAATTATCGTACAAAGCGGCATGATGGCGAGGCAGATCATTTCTTACCACTATGACTTCATTCAAGCCTCGCCGCCCAAACTCTTCGCGCAACAAAATGCGGTCTTCCAAGGATTCAGGACAGTTAGTGAGGGCATTGACGAGGGCCATGAAAGCAGTTCGTGCCTCCCATATACCATCTTCATCAGGTAAGGAAGCACCATTGGTTGCAGGGTCATTACTCTGGCCATCTGATATACGCAAAGCAGCGACTAGAGACTCGAAGCGGTACAGTTCATCATAGGCGATGCGGTATTCTGACAATGCCGCCATGACGGCCTTGTGACCCTGGTTGAGTGAGAGTACACAGATCGCGGCAAGAAGTTCTGCAGCAAGTGTCCGTGTCTTCAGGGGGGCGCCGTAAAGGGAATACGCTATATGAGTAATGATTGTAGGAGAAGACAGAACACTGTCAAATCCGGCCTAACAACGGATCAGGCATGAAGCCTAGTCAAACAAAGATCACGTTTACCTGAGTGTTGAGGAGTACCCTGAGGCACTTAATGATCTCCAGCAGTACTGTGCTTTCTATGTCCGCTAGGACCGTCCTCTTCCCCCCCTTGCTGACGAGCGCTGCGAGCGCGCCACCTATTGCATTCATCCCATCTTCCGCGATAAAGTTCTCGATCCACGGTAACTTTGCAGTAGACAGATGCACTCGGAGGGAAATGAGATGCTTGACAAGCCTAGAATCCGTCTTCATCCTGCGCAAGCCGTCAACATATCGCTTTGCAGATATCCCACTCTCTGTTTCGGAATTCTTCTCTCCACCTGAAGACATCCACCAGTTGCCGAACATACTGCCAGTAGTCTGTGCTTGCAGGGGTCGTACCGTCTCCGTGATTTTATCGAATTCGCCGCTAGATCGATCGAGATCGGGGGACATGACCAGTGGCGCTCCGGCACTTGTACCCCAAGTCGCCATTGAGAAGCGCTTCAGTATTCCCGAGTCCCCAGTTAGCTGGGGAACCAGACGAGGAAGGAAAGCTCCCCCGCCAGAAGGTCCCAATGTAGTTTGTGTGGACTGAGATGGTCGAGGAGCCTTCCCGTCGAGAGTCGAATGGAAAGCCCGTGCTTGTTCGATGATCTGCCGTTTCTTAGCAGCTGGTAATATGTACATCTTGTCCCTTGCGTCTCCTTTCAATGCCATGTGATCCTATTAATGGAATGAAGCCGTAATCATGAACAGAGAGGTGTAGGCTTTCTTACGAGGCAACGTTCGAACTCGGCTCGATCGATCTCCGGTATCTCATCTTCTGGAATACTTGATCGTGATACCGACATAATGCTTCCGCCAGTACGTTGCTCGACAAGGACTGGATCGCTCACGCTTTTGCGTTT
Organism: Suillus lakei; assembly: GCA_016628065.1. NCBI lineage: Eukaryota > Fungi > Basidiomycota > Agaricomycetes > Boletales > Suillaceae > Suillus > Suillus lakei. The sequence continues at coordinate 75,176 of JABBWA010000060.1, read as the reverse complement.
TTTTGACGACGATGGTGGTGGCGAGGAAGGAGGTGCCGGCTGTTGCCACGCAAAAAGACTCGTGAGTGAACCACGCCAATCTGGAGAAGCCGGTCGAGCGGTGCCAGAATTCGCCGTCAGTGGATCGAGAGCAGACTTCTTCGGCTTTGCGGTACCCTCTGCGTCATCCTCTTCTGCTTGTATATCCTGAAAGCGCTTCAAGGTATCTTCGGAAGGCTGGACGGAGGATTGTAAAAGAGCCTGTGGACGAAGGTACCATTCCTCTGGTACGCAGAACCGTAATGTTGGCTTCTGGCGGGAATCTGCCAAGGATGACTGGACGAGGTCGGACAATACTGACGAGGATGGGACCCTCGAAGCTAGTAAAGAAGTATACAATATGATGAGTGAGCATTACATTGGAAAACAATACATCACCCTCACCACCGTCCTCAATGATATACTCAAGGTTACCTCCTCCAGCTATAGGCAAGCTCTTAGCAAGACCCAAGTCCCCGACTACAGAACGAACGACATCCTCCACAATCGAACTCCGAGCGTAATACACCGTCCAAATAAACCCATCATGAATCTCGGGCACACGCGCAAACGAGAGAGACAACGAGAGAGCCGCATGTAGCGAAACCAAGCGTAGTGCTGGGGAATGCAAATGGGATGTCAGAGGAAACGTGGAGAAGTGTCTCTGAGAGGCATTTATCGCTGGATAATTTGATTGTTCTAGCAAAGGAGCGATGGGAGTTGATGGGTCGATGATGCCTGAGTCATGAGGATGAAGTGGTAAGTTCCAAGACCAAGCAATATGTGTGCGCGAGATTGCGCACCATCCCCGAGAGCTTCGAGTTCCGCCTCTTCCCACTTACGACCATTCGGTTGACTACAAACGTGCTGCAGGGCCCACCCAGTATCCCGGTGGAGCTCTCCGAGGACACTAGATATCACTTCCTCCTGAACAGTAAGTACTTCGATAAGGTCCTGGGCGAGTGCCTCGGATGACACGCTAGGGTGGTGAAGAGATCCGTTGGCCAGCAGGATGGGTACAATGAGTGAGCCGTCCGCCATAGCAGTCTATATATTTTACAATCGTGACGATAACTTCATCCAGTTCGATCGCCCCGACGATGGCCAGTGGAAGGCAGTTATGTTACGATGCTTGAGATCGTCTCAGTTACTAGTCCAGTGCCAGGTCCTGCCTATCCTGATGAATTCCAGAGCTTCAAGTACTGGTACTGGGACAACAGGTCATGGGAACAAGATATCCATTCTGGCATGGTGAGGGAAATACTTACCGGGACTATTACTATAATGTACAAGTCGGGGTGTCGTGAGTCGTGACCATGGTGAGCAACAACAAAACTTGTATCGGAATTACATCCAGCGCTCTCCGGGCTCCCCTCATATAGTAGACATCCTGAGTCTCGAGCCATCTCTGGATAGCTCTGGATGGACTTTTTTGGCGACATTATTCGTACGGACAGTTTGATGGAAGACGTCCAAGAGTCTTGCTTTGATCCTCGCTGTTGGGCATGACACTGCAAAAGTTCGAAGGTAGTCACGGCATGCATTGTGCAAGCAGCAAACTCGTCCACAGACTGAATTTGAGAGACTCCCATCACTAGATATTCCACATCCTCCATTACTTTTGTCGGTAGATACAGGTTCCGTCATGAAACGTTGGGCTACTAATCAGGATCGATGAGGGGAGTGTAATGAATACAATAAGCAAGACAACAAGTGGTATATGACACAAGAGATACTCGGAAAATGGCAACAAAATTATGCCACAGACGACGTGCCCTCCGTGTCCACCGACGGATGCACCATATAATACACTCTCACATTTTCCCCATCTTGAGTGCTGGATGGCTGAGCCTGGCGCAGACCCATCCGTCGTGGACTCTGGCAGCGAGTCTTGAACATCACCACGCACTTCGATGAGGTAGTTGTCCTATCAAGATGTGAGCATAAAACGACAAGGGAAAAACCACCAGAAACTATCTTACCTTCACCAACTTCCTCAATAGCTTCGAGATGAGCTCCTTCTCATACTCTAGCTCATCCACGTCCTGCATTTCCGATTCCTTCAGCTCCAAATACCAATCAATCAGCTCATCGTGATCAACACCCCGCCCAGTCTCACGCTCAACTGCAGACAGATGCAGAACCACAAGGCTCTGCAGCGTCATGTATTTATCGTGCGTTATGATCATCCTTCTCTTTGGGGCAGGCGGTGGTGCAACATCTGGCACCATGCTGCCTGCGCGCGACGTCGACGATGGTCCAGCACCACCACTGCTCGTAGCAGTGCGGTTCAAGGCCATGCCCAAAGAACTTTCCTCCATCTGGTCCATCGCTTCCATCTCCGCTGCGCTCATCTCGATGTCTTGGCTCTCTTCCACCGCATCCGAGGTCTCGTTGGCAGGAGCATTGCGTGCCTCCCGCTCGCCCTCAAGCTCTTCCTCATCGAAATCGATATCGTCTTGTTCGACGTGGATGATACTCTGCCGCAGAAGAGTGTATGCTTCTCGCACGAAGACAGGCGTGATCTCTGCTGTGCAGTTGGCACGGGCGATAGCTTCGCTCAGGCGGATCATGGACTCGAGCTGACGAACGGTGATTCTGTAGGAATGACGCCCTGCTCCTGTTGCGTCATCCTGCCGGAGGATGCGGTACTTCTCTACGAGGATATCGGCAGCTTCTGGAGTCAGCTGCAGAAAAATTAGCAGTATTAAACAGACACCAGGTTGTACCCTACCTTGGGGGTAAACGTCCTGGCATACCGGATGTACCGCTGCAGAGCCTCCGTACTGAACTCCGGATTAATAGCCTCGTCCTGGAATCGATGCACATTTACGATATGCTTAGCGATGTTCAAGTCCGTCTTCTCATCGCACTCATCGAGTACGACAAAGAACAAATCGAACCTGCTCATAATCGGGGCGCTCATAGCGACGTTGGCTCTTAGCGTCCGCTTGCGGTCGTAGCGCCCACCAACGGGGTTAGCTGCTGCGAGGATACTTGTGCGCGCATTGAGGGTTGCGTGGATGCCCGCTTTCGCAATTGAAATCGTCTGCTGTTCCATCGCCTCGTGAATAGCAACTTGGTCGGAAATGTCCATCTTGTCGAATTCATCGATGGCGCAAATGCCGTTGTCCGCAAGCATGAGCGCACCAGCTTCGATCGTGAAGTCGCCGGTTTCTTCGTCTTTGACGACGGCGGCTGTCAGACCTGCTGCTGATGAGGCTTTGCCGGATGTATAGACTGCTCGCGGGAGAAAAGAGCAAATGTATCTGTTGGTACATTAGCAGTGATTTTTTATTACATGAATAGCTGAAACGCACTTGAGGAATTGTGATTTCGACGTGGAAGGATCACCGACGATGCAGATGTTGATGTCCCCACGGAGGTGCATGCCCTCGGCTGTTTGCTTGTGGACACCACCCATGAGCTGCAGAAGAAGGCCTTTTTTAACGATTTCATGACCGTATACAGTGGGCGCTATGCTCTCCACCAGCCGAGAGTATATGTGATCCGAGTCGATCATGCTCTTGAGCTCATCAAATTCGGGCTCGGTCAGCGAGCGGAGGAATGCCTGTCCATCCTCTTCGCCCTCCTCCTCTTCTCCACGAACATTAGTGCCACCCTAGAGGGAGGGTTAAGATTGTTTGACGCGGTCACAAGCATACATACATACCCTGCCATCAGCATCGTGCACCATGCATGCTAGGAATGCTGTCTTGTACTGCAAGTCCCGCACACCGAGGCTCTTGAGCCCCGTAACACCATTTCCACCTACACCACCTGTTGACGCGTTTGCCCCGCTCTTACTCGCTTCACGCATTAGCTCCGCTTTGTTTCCGCCTGGCAGCCCGAGCTGGCTGACGTCCGGGACAACAATAAAGGTTCCAGTGAAAACACATTTATCTCCTGCCTTGGCACGTTCGACAAGTTCAGAACGAAGGATGACATCGAGAGATCGAGGCATCGAACCAGTGGGGATCTCGGATGGATTTTCCTGTATGCGGACCTTTTGCCAGTCCGTAAATTTGGAGGTATCGATTTGGAGCTGCCATGCGACGCGGTTTCCACATGTAGGATTAGGACAGAGACTTGGCTGGACGCATATAAGCGCATACAGTCATGTATCCTTGAGGAATATGACATTACCTCAGTATATTTAAATTGCTGCTCTATTTCGTTGACGAGACCACCGCAGACTTCACAGATGAAGCTACCGTAAAGGAGTTCAGGCCTCACTTCGCTAGTGCGAGTGACAGTGCCGCTGATACTCATTAAGGTGCCTATCTTATCGGTTCTTAAATCACGGATGCCGGATACTAGAGGTAGATGGTAGAACGCGATATTGAATTCTCGTGACTGGAGGTTTGCAGAGTCGGTTGTAGCAGCAGTGGGATTGATCTTGAGGTACTCGGGCTCATACTCTGCGACGAGATTGTGCAAGGCGCGGCGGAGGTAGGGAAGGAAACGGTAATACTGCTTCTGAATCGCGTCTGCAAGGACGTCGTCTTTTTGTAAGAGATGGGTAAAGTCGACATAGAGGGTGGTTATTTCATATTCGCGCATAGTATGGATTTGCTGGATGTAGATTAATTCGCCCTCGATGACCTCGGGAAGGTCGCCATCGGATGCGGGCGTTGAGGCCAGTGCGACCTCTTCAGTGAACCTGCAGAAAATGATCAGAACATACAAAGGATATATCGATGTGACCTACGTCTTTAGGAACGTTTCAAAGCTCTCAGACACGCTCTCGCCGACAGCATCTCTAACGAGTGGGACATCACCGTTCTGCTGATTTCTGGGTCGCCTTCTCCGTCTCGTAGTGGCACCGTCTTCCTCTGCCTCCTGAGCTTCATCGTCGTTAAATGCAAGAGCATCAGACGTTGGTCTCCTGCCTGCGGATCTGGGTGTCCCATTAGAAGAGGACATGGTGGCCATTGGAGCGCTGCTTGGTGGCAACGACGACCTGGGCGCTGGCGGCGAAGATGGCTCGTCGATATCCATATCTACAGACCTTGAAAATTGTAATGCAAGATCGAAAGTTGGTGATTACAAGTACTTTGATCGCGACGCGTTAGAGAAATCAAACACGAGTCTGCCTGCCCTCAAGCGTGAGATGTTACACCTGTGACAATAACACGTGATACGAGTCACGCTCACTCACGACAATGACTCAACTACTAATTGGTCTCGTGAGTCGTATGCCCGTTCCAAGCAGCTTCTTTCAAAGCTCAGAACGAGGAATGCAAAATGCAGTGTTCAATGTCCTGGTTTAGTTTGTTGTCGTGCAGGTAAATATTAATCAGGGGTTTGAGCTTTATATAAAGTGTTGTAATGCAAAATCAGCACTTGGACGGATGCATTTGCTAATATTTCTTGTCTTGACTCCTTCAAACAACGCCCCATCCCGACACCGATGACTGCCACGGACTCCGGCCTAGAGCCTCTCGACCCTGCATATGTGGCAGATGTACTTTCCAGACCTCCTTTTGTTCAGATCCCGGGCGTCTGCAACGTCCGCGATCTAGGTTCATATCCTACTGCAACTCCAGACGTAATCACAAAGCCCGGTTATGCCTATCGCTCAGCAGAGCTCTCCAGCATCACGGAAGAAGGTCGATTATTTATTAAGTCTTCTTGATATACGTAAACTCACCCAATCCAAGGCGCACGGAAAATGGTCTCGCTCGGAATTTTGACCGTCTTTGATCTACGATCAGACCCGGAGATGAGGAAGTATAGCTCTCCGATACCTACCATCGAGGGTGTAGAGGTAATCCCCACGCCCGTGTTCAAGAGCGAGGATTACAGTCCAGAAAAGCTCGCCAAGTGCGTACGTGCTGCCACTGTGCCGCCCCATTTATCACTGACCATCCTGAAGGAGGTTTGAGCTCTACGCAACCGGAACAACAGAGGTATGCGGCCTGATCAAACATTTTATCATATAATCGAGCTCTCGCAGGCTTTCATGATCCTCTACTCCCAAATACTAGAACACGGTGGGCCCGCATTCGGTACGATTCTACGCCATGTCCGAGACAAACCAAACTCTCCTTTCATCTTTCACTGCACGGGTTCGATCTTACTTCTTCTTTGCGTCTCGCTAGTTTCTCATTTTCTCTTAGCCGGGAAAGATCGGACAGGAATCATCGCTGCCATCCTTCTCAAGGTAAATCACTGCTCTCGGTCCCTTTCAGCATCACAATTCATTCCTTCCAGCTAGTAGGCGTAGACAACCATTTTATCTCGCAAGATTACTCCCTCACACGAGTCGGACGCGAACCAGACCGCGCCAAGGTCCTGGCAAGACTTTTGAAAGAGCCTTTGTTCGCTGCCAACTCTGAAGCTGCCATGCGCATGCTGACATCTCGGTATGCGAACTTCAATTCCTTTAACACTGATCCTCAATGCCTTTCCTTAGATACGAGACCATGCGAGCCTTCTTCAATCTCTTGGAGGAGAAGTATGGCGGCGTAGAGACATACGTCAAGACCTATACCGGGACTAACAGACGAAGACCTGAAAACCATCCGTTCAAACCTCGTCGTCCCAACAAAGTCTCGGATGTAGATACATTGATCTCTTTCTTTCTCTCTCACACACACGCTTGTCACTTACCTCGCATCATATGACTGATGCCCATCACCACTGCCCATCATTGATTCATCATGCTATCCATCATTAGAGTATCACGTGCATGCAAGTATGTACTGTATGTCCGCTGCAAACCAAATCAATCAAAACAAACCCCAAACCCTAATCACCCCTTCCTGGGTCCCACTACAGGTAAGCCCAGAGTCCGCCTCGTCCTCTGCTGCATTACCCCCGACGTCGTCGCACTCTGCAACGTGCTCGCCAGCAGCCCATTCTGCCTTGCCTTTGGATTTAGTGGGCTCAGTGCCGGCTTCGGCGGGATAATCGGCGGCACTGGGAGGTCACCTGTCACTCGCCGCCGCATCGGGGGTTTGGCCGACGCAGGCGGTGAGAGCGGTGAGATGGTGATATCATCCTGAGATGAAGAATTCCCAAGATCCTGACGTCGTGCTTTCTCGTGCTTGCTTTGCAACGCGCGGAAATGATTGAGAAGTTCCTGCCATTTTATCTCATCGCGGCCGAGCTTGGAGCGTGAAGCGATGGGGTTGGGTGTTCTAGGATTTATTATGACTACTAGCGCACGGTTTAAGGAGAATGCGTAAACTCACGCTTTTGGGGCAATGTGGAGGAAACCAGCAGAGTTGACTGCGTTGAGACGGTTACGGAGTGAAACGAAAGCGGTGGATTGTGGAAGTAGCATGAGCAACCCATATAGGCATTTGAACAAGTAGGGATAGCGCTCAGGCTCGAGGAGTTGAAGGCGTAGGTCTTCCGGAACATCATCATCCTCTGGTTCATCTCAATTGATAAAATAACTCACAAGTGAACACGGGAGATTCGATCAGCTGCACCAACTTGTCAACCTGGACCAGCAATGGAACGGTGATCTCCAAATCAGCACTGGCGTAACATTGTTAGCAACGATCAGACACGGTATGCAAGACAAATTCACAAGATAGATAACAAATTTGATGCATGCTCGTAAGCCTGCGCAAGCAGGCACAATGAAAACACTGCAACCGCATTATGACACCATGACCTGTAGAGCGTGGTAAACAGCGCCTGACCATCTTGCTGCAGATGTCATATCAGCAACGGCATCAAGGGTGACTGCAACCAACCAACCCTTGTTTCAAGGCTCTTCAGCCGTTTTCGGAACTCCGCCAGCTCAGGCGAAGTGATCAAGATCATATTCAACTTCTGCACGATCTCACTTGCAAACTCCAGATCCTGAATAATACCGGTCAGCGATCACCGCACCAGGAACCACCAAAAACCGCCAACCTCTTCTTTCTCCAGAATCTCTGCAAACGTCTTATATATCCTCTCCGTATTGAGGTTGAGACACAACTGGCGAATAATAAGACTACCACGGGCCTCAAGGAGCTTCCTATCTGTGCTAAAGAGCTCGAGAAGGTTCATCATAAAGACCTTGAAGTAGCTCTCTTCCGAGGAGGACGATATCTGTGCGAGGAGCTGCAGGTCATGCTTGATCACCTAACGAAAAAATGAGTCACGCGATAAAAGTCAATGCACAATTGAGTACCTCTTCGGACGAATCCGACAAAGTCTTCAGCAACGCCGGGAAAGTACCATCATCCATTGCGAGAATCTAAATTCTCCTCAGTTTGTACATACTCCAGACAGATTCAAGCGTACCTTCTTTGGTGCCTTTTGGTGCAGCATGATCAACCACTTCAGTGCGGCAACCCTGGTTTGTTCATGCTCGCTCAAAAACTGTATAGTCAGCTCATTAACTGTCGCCTGATAATTAAACTGGTCTGCTTCCTCCTGCACAGGTGAAGGAGGAGTTGGAGCAGGAGCAGGCGGAGGAGGCGGAGCGCCCGGTACACTATTCGATGACATGCGTGAATGAGGCCTGCTCGAAGATTCCGTGACGGTAGTTTGCATTGTCCCTGAGCGAGGACGCTGCGTCACTGTGGTCTTTTCAGATGAAGACGATGGCTGATTATCGCCCATTGACTCAGGAGAGGATGCATCTCTGGACGGTGGCTGTACAGTTATTTGCCGTGAAGGTTGGGGAATTGCGGTTGGTGAGCTTGCTGACGCAATTGGCTTGTCCAATGTACTCTGTCGGGAAGGGCCCTCCACTGGCCCGGGGAGGTTTTGGATGACATTCGAAAGTAGCTTGTTGGTCCGGAGTGCAGCCGATTGGATCATCGGGACATGGTGTGCTAGATTCGGGAGTATGGCAGGAATAAGACGAGGCGTGAAAGGCACCATAACATCAGGCACAAAAGTCAAGAACTCGGCCAGCCAACGAAGGGCTGTAGATTGTTGAATTTCGTCATCTGCGCATGCAAGGATCAGTACGGTGTAGTATTGGCTTGGACGAGAACGGTTCACGTTGGTTGTCAAGTTGTTGTATGAGAATTTCTATGATGGCTGCATAGTCTATCCGCACACCCTGCCCAGGAACCAATGCTGTGCACAATGAGTAGTTTCGACGAATGCGCTTGATGAATGCCTACCTCCGGTGCCACGGTGGTCTTCTGATTTGTGCTCATCCTTCATACTATACTCTCCATCATGATCGTGACCAAAGTCACTCTCAGGAATGAAAAGTGCGCGTTCAGAGTGAGACATTGTGATGTCAGGAAGCTTCTCGTCTGAACGTCGTAGATCGGAGGACTCTGCATGTTCTTCTTTGCGTTGACGAACCATACTAACGTCTCTGATTTCACGCAGGAAGTCGGCAAGAATGTTTTCTGTGGCCACGCGCACATCCTCGGTGGGGTCTGATAGGTACTTCCTGGATGAGTGCATCAGCGAGGAACTTGGATCACAAACCTTCAGACTCACAGGAGGCCGTCTAGGAACTCTGGGAGGTATGTTATAAGTTCAAGCTCCGGGACCGAGTCAAGCACCGTTATCCATGATACCAGGTAGCTCCTAGTGAATGGGCTCAGAACATATATCCTGTCTTGCAGAAGTGGAATGAAACGCGCGAGGGAGAATGCTTTCTTCTGCACAGGAATATTGTCTCCTAGGGATCGGTCATCGGGGTAAGCAACAAGTATACTCTGCTCTTGAGAATCGAACAGGTCGCGAATCCTCTCCGTCTCTGGATACTGCGGGATATACACCGAAGCTGTTCTCTGCCACGATATCTTTCAGAAGTCGGTCAAGCAGCTCCGCCCCATTCTTGACCGATAGCTCTGAATCAGCGGCTAGCTGAGAAGTTCGGCTCAGTCGTAATGTAAAACTTGACGAGGAGCTACCGCACTTTACTGAGGGCGTCGAATATAGGGTTGAAGTAAACCAGAACCTCGCCCTTGGACACCTTGGCGATATTGTACAGACATTCGGCGGAGAAATATCGTATTCTGTTTTCTGGATCGGTAAAGCATGCGAGCACAGGTTCAATGAATTTCTCCATGTACGGGGCAACGTCTACGCCAAGGGCAATGGCTGTACCAGCGAGGCCAATGAGTCCTCCGTTCCTAATGTGAAGGGGATTTGACGGATTGCTGAACATATCCACAAGCTGTTCAATGATTTGGGTTATACGACGCTGGTCACTTTGCAGGTGGCATTCCCGAATCTGCCTGAGAGAATGTTCAACGCATTATTATTAACTGCAAATGAACTCAATTACTTCTCTAGTTCGAGAGCGGCCGCCTTTCTCTTCTCATAAATCTTGTCTACGAGCTGCTTTGCTACAGTGGTGTCTACAAGACGGAGTCAAATAGGCATTGGACTGTGAGTAAAGGACTTACCCATGGCTCTGATTGCGTTCTCTGCAGTTTACAACAGAACTGACCGCACAGATATCAATGAGAAGAGCGGCGTCAAGCCACCTCTGGAAGTTAACGGGACAAATGAGTGTACCTGACCCCCAACCGCGCCGCGGTCGATGATCGCTACATCACGTGATTCTCCTGACACGTGCAGTCTAACTACTTTGTTTATGTCCTGCATGAATTTTGGTGTGAACCTAGAGGCAGCTAGAAGCTACGTATTGCCAGTCTGGCTGTGTTTCTAGCACAGGCTAATCTCTTGAACATGCTGTATCGTGCTGAGCAACGAAGAATCACTCAAGAAATTACATTATTTGATATCATAAGAAGCTATCTTCGCAAAACATCTTCTAGCACGACACGTGCATTTCGTGCATCGGCACGTCCGCGGCTGAGCTGCATGACTTTACCCACCAACTTGTTGAGAACTCGAGGATTGCCTTGGCGCACTGCTTCCGCCTCTTCGGGAAGCGCTTCAATGGCTTCAACACACCATGATCGAGTGATGGCGTTATCATCTTCTGATACAGCCTCAAGAGAAAACTCCTGTGCAAGCACAGAGGGAGCTGACAAAGACCGATTGGCGATGATATGCTTCAATAACGATTTTCCCGAAGTCCCTGGCAGTGATCATTTTTGATAAATATGAAGCTTAATGAAAAGAGAAGGCTTACCTGTGATTTTTCCATCCTGCACCAGGTCGATGAGTTCGCCTAGTTGCTCGACAGATACAGGATTATCGCTGAAGGTCTCTTTCCGAGCAGTCAACTGCCCAAGGAGCTCGTGCCTCATCCTGGGTGTACATATATGTGCATAAACTTCTACAACCAGGAGAAAACCAAACAAACCAGTTGACAACGACTCTGGGGTCCCTCTGTTGCGCAAGGGAGTTCAAAGTAAGTTACGGCGCCCTTTCCTAGTTCGCCATCAAATCCAACCTCGCGACCCGAGTCGACGGCCATGAGTACATCTGTATCACGCCCAGATAGTCCAAGATTCAGCAAACGGGCACGGGTTGCATCAGGGAGGTCCGGCATGGTCTTGCGAATCGTCTCAATGTACTCCTATACGGAGTTTTTAAGTCACGTGGGCAGATTTACAAGCAGAATCTTACCTCGGATATCAGCAATGGAGGGATATTTGGGTCTGGCATGTATCTATAATCAGGGGAATCCGCCTTGCTTCTAAGCTTGAAAGTTTCAGCCTTATTTTCATCAAATCCTCTAGTGTCCTGCGGCACAGAGTGGCCGCTTTCGAGCAGCTCGATATGACGAAAGACCTCTGAAGCTGTTCGAACATTAGCGGCAATTCGGAATGGCTGTGCAGACAGTTTACTAACTAATCGCCATCATCATGAACTTCACGCTGTTGAGGTTCTTGATCTCGCAACGAGTGCCATACGGCTGTCCGTGTTTGTTGACAGACACATTCACATCGCAACGGAAGGACCCCTGCAATAAATCAAATTAAGAGTGAATCAGATTTAAAGAGACAGATACCCCACTTGCTCCATGTTTCCATCACTGGAGCCAACACAGCGAAGGACGGCCTGCAATGTCCGCACATAATCTGCGGCCTCTTCGGGGGACCTACATAACTGGACTTATTTATCATATGAGAATGATGCAGATCAAAGTAACTCACCGCATATCAGGCTGCGAAACAACCTCCATCAACCCTGAGCCAGCTCGATTTAGGTCAATAAGTGATGTACTGTCGAAGCCCATCAAATGTGGATTTCGCCGTATCCTGTGTACACTTCGGCTTCGGTTCATATACAAAACTCCATCCGTCTTACCTGTTCAAGCTGAATCTGCGTGATTCCCACTGCAACATCGCCTTTGGAGAGCTTTATATAGCCCCCCGAGGCAAGCGGAGCTTATGGGAAGGATAGGTAGTCGGTTTTCACACTCTAAGGAATTGCGAATTAAGCTTACAGTAACGCTGAGTTATCTGATATCCTGCCGGGAGATCAGAGGTAAAAATAGTGTTTCCTGTCGAACGCCGAGTGGTAATGAACTTTCGAGTTCAGTGCTAACGCCGTTCTGACCGCTAACTCCACGCATTTCGGATTCAATGTCTGAAACGTGAAGTCAGGTTGCACGCCGGGAGAACAGGTGAGGTAGGCCTGACCGGTAGTGTTCCAGGAAACGCAGAATCGAACGCAGACACAGTGGTATTAGGTATCTCACCCGGACAAGATGTGAATGACTCTGTGAATGTTGAATTATAACGTGATCTATTGGACGGCAGAGACGCACCTGAGAAGAGCTTGCGGCGGGACTTGATCTGGGCATGCACTTCAATACCTACAACCACTTGCCAACCGGGCCATCGCTTGTCGTGGATTGTTTCACGAGTATGAATTTGCCGTGGAAGCCAGAGTTGGTGTAGCTGGACAGAGCGCCATGGACAAGGTCGAATAAGCATCAAAAGTATGACTTTCCTTTCTGAGAAATTTTCAAAAGTGTTCTTCAATTACTACTAACTACAGTTGTCAGCTGTTGATCATCATATCATCATATCAATACATCACGGAATGCCAGCGTCAGGTGCAACTTGAACCAAATATAACGAAGGCTTGATATAGGCTGTTCAAAACCTGTGCGTAGCTGATTTTGTCGTGGAATGCAAGTTGCGGGAGCGCTCATATCCTTGTCCTATCATTGCCGTCAAGGGCCGCTCATTCTAACCTACTTCTCTCAGGCCATCTTCCATACTGACCTATCATTGCATCAAAAGCACTACTTATGCCCGCAAATCTCCGTTCAAACCTCTGGTCTGTGATCCGACAGGATAACATCAGTACTACTGTCCGGGAGGAGGACGAGGAGAGTTTCCTCCCGGTTTACGAACCCCCTGTGGGAAACAAAGTGTAACTTTGTGCCCCCGAATGGCTTCTTTTATCGCTGATTGATTTCTTCGAATGCGTATCCTTCGTTGGCTCGTTTATCTATGCGGTGTCGATCATTAACAGTAGATATCGGGGACCGCCTCTCGCACTGGCAAGATCGACTACCTCAAAGTACGTGCGTATATATCCTTGTGGCTTTGTGTGGTTGCTAATAGACCTTTCAGTCTCTCAGAGTCATTTTTGCAGATGGACACACAAGAGACGGTGGTATACACCTACAACTTACAAGCTGGGTCTGCTCCCCTGCAATTCTTTGTGCTGTACGTCGTCATGTTGCATTCCCCCATCGTCATGATTTACCTGAAATGGAAGCGTTGAACCTGAAGCAGATCAACCAAATCACTACACCCTGTCCCTTTCAATGAAAGCTGGTCATGTCGAGCGGGCGCTCTGTGCTCCAGTCACCCTGAGACTATCAATAGACCCTCGGCGGCTGGACTTCTCTGTTTTGTAAGTCACGGCATGCCAAGCTCAACAGGAACTCACCACCTGCCAGTCTCTTTCCTCCGCGAACAAGCTTGCCTGCTGGCTGTCTATACCACCTGCGTGTCTGGCTCCAGACTGCAGGCATCGACCACCGGATATTTAGCGACAACGATCTTTGGGTCGGCAGAGACCCTGACTTTCGGTCTGTCGGAGACGCTTCATTTGCTGTACTGCGAAATGCAACGCAAGACATGCTGATATATCAGGGCGTCGTAGGTCGTGCGCACGTTAGCTTCATAATAAGGCTCGCCCTTTCTCCATAACATGGGATCTTAATTTAATATAAACTACGTAGATGGAAACTCGTGGAAGTCGGCCTATACACTCTCTCCCTAGAGTACGAAGCCGGAGGCGCGGGACGAACACTCTTGGAAGACTGCTACATGAGACTAGAGTGCGAACCACAAATCGTCACATTCCTGATCTAGTATGTCCCCCTTCCAAAACATTCATTCACAACCTCACCAACTCCCCTTAGCGCGATACCTGTAACCTCAACGCCCGCCGGTGCATCCCACCGCCTCCGCTTCTGGCTCCGCACACCCTTCGTATCACATTCCCCCGCTTCCTCCGCCGTGTCTCAGTCCGAATCCTACATTTACCAGCGCCTCTGGAAATCAGACGATTTCAAGCTAGGCGCTGGTCTCAACTTTGATGCACTGGGATCAAAACTCGTGATGGGCGTCCGCGATCCAGATTCACCGAGAATAGAACGTGATCTTCCATGTTTAAACCCTAGCCGACGCCGGAGCTCGCGGACACCTATGAATGCGATTAGTAGCTCGTCAAGAAATCCTCTACAACACGATCGTTGATTCCTGGACCTTATTTATGAACACGAACTTGATGTATTATGCCAGCCGCTCCTCATCTCACGATAGTTTATGTTTATTTCGTCCATGTACTTACATCCCACGCTTAACATCGCAGAAAATTTATAGTTCATGCGTAAGTTACGATACAAAATTGTGTCTCTGGGTTTTAAAACGCTGAAGTACGAGGGAAAAATATCGACGCTGCCAAACTTGAGTGCCAAGGCGAAGAGTGATTAAAGTGAAAAGTAACGCGGACACTGGGAAAGGACATGCGACAATGAAAGCCAACGGACATAAGTGAAGCACTCATCCCACTGTACTGCGCTGTTGAGGTCTGAACATTTGCCAAATGTATCTCGCCATATGCTTCGGTCCCTGTAGAAAAATGGATAAATAAACCAAACACCTGCAGGATGGCCATGACAATGAAGACTGGGCTGTTGTTCCAAGACAGCTGGCATAAGGCCCCCAGAATGAGCAAGCTGGAGCAGAGCTAGAGCTTGGTGAATTTGTTCAAGGGACCAGCACCGCTGTGAAGAGACCTTCTTTCTATAGCGCTCCCGTGGCGACGGCAGCGTTTTCACCAAGGGGAAGTTGAGGTGTCTTGATTTCGTTGGCAGCCCTGTTGATAGGAGCATATAGGCCATTGGTTTCGCCATGTAGCGTTGCACTTGAGAATGACAAGCCCGGAATACCATGCTCGCTGTCTTGTGTCGTCTCTGATCTGCTGAGCGCGCAACCACGCGAGATCAATGGCAAAAACATGTGAAAGAGTGTGCACCAACCGTCTCTTCTTGTTGGGCATATCAGGCGAGGTATTGCTTGACTTGCCCGATCCCTTCACAGACATCGTAATGCAGGTCAGTCATACTCACGGAAAATTACCAAACCACCCACTTTGCCTGTTTTCGGGCGTTTCAGCACCTGTTTTGGTTGTCGCTCGCCTTCGTCAAACACGTAGTCGGGAAGAGCAGAACTAGTGAAATGAGTGAGATCGGAAGGGATGACTTGCCGCGTCAAATTGCACGACCTTTTGATGTTCCGCACCACAATACCCATCGTGTCCTCGTCGTACTTCTCCCACATCTTGACGAGTTTGGTAAACTCGGTGGTTGGATATGATATATCGAGCCTCCGGGGCCCCACGGCGCCAACTTCAAAAGGAAATGAGATAAGCTGCAGACATCCTAGGAAAACTATAGAGGAAATGGGGACGCACGAGGCTTGGGTTCGATAAGAAGTCCAATATAGAATGTCGTCGAGTGCACTGTACTCGAACCGTCGAGGCCTTCAATGTCAGCTTTTGTTCGCTTGGCGACGACGTCTGAGATCTGTCCCTGTGCAACCTGTCTGACTTCCTCTTCGGTAATACAATGTGAAACTTGATCAAAGCCTTTGATGAATGGATGCGCGAGAATCAGTGAATCGACGTATTCAAGCTTCATGACCAGTTGCCGTATCCGAGACTCGACGGTTCCTGCCCTGGACATGACTTGCAGACTTGCCGATCATACAGCGGAAGAAACTCTTACCATTTGATCTGCAGATCAGCAGTGCCAGTTGATGCGATAACTTGAAGGTAATATCGATACTTGTGGAAGAAGTCGTGTTTCTGGAAAAGTTCTGACCAACTTGCTGTTCCGACGATGACCTTGTCCACGATGTCTGCTCCTATACGACCTTGAGAATACCACAACAGACAGAATTGTAAGGAGTACACTCACCTTTCTTGAACTCTTCGGTGACAATCATCTGCGTCGATGCCGTTACATTGTGAGTTGAGCACATTGCAGGATATGCAGGTGTGATGATAGGCATCCTATGTGATCGATCTGCGGGATAAAGCTATGGAAAGCACATGAACAGGGGCGCCTGATTCGCTACAAGAAATAATGCATACTTTTGGGTTCCAAACGCGAACTTGTAACGGTCCTTCTTCTATTTGTTTCAGCAGCACTGGTTGCGGCCATGACCTGGATATCATTAGCATACACGCACACACAAAGCACTTCCATGAGCAGGCGTACCATTGGTACATGATGATGAAAAATCGGCTAACGATCGCCCCCGCGGTAGCATTGGGATATAATTGACATATTCGGGCGACAAGGATTGCCCATGCAACACCACCCAAGAACCCGTTTACATTGGAGTAGATAGCCCTCCCTGAACGCAGCGCATCAGCAAAGCCCCTCATCTAAAGTCACCCAGGGGAGTAACTCACGTTGGGCCCAGAGCTTGATGCATCGAAGTGAATCTCGATAGACCTCAACATGGGGCACCAGACGCAGAATTTCATCATTAACCCGTGAACCTACGCACATATGAATATCGCTGAACAATATGAAATGCAGGACCTACCTCCAAGACTTCGCACACATCGCTCGTCTAAATTTCGCAAGAGATTGTCGTCCTTCAATGACAAATCATCTGGTATAGATGATAGCGCCAGACGAGCCATCAGGAAATCTAATGGTATTCCTGAAATTTTTGCCTTGACAATTGGAACGTACGCCTCCGGCACACCCTAATAATCATCATCATTAGTCCATGTCACAGAAGCCAGCACAGTTGAACCAAACTCACCGATACCTCCGTAGCATCTTCTACATCTCTAAGCATCGGCTCGAACTTTTCGAAAAAGTCTTCGCGAGATACATGTTTAGGAACAACGCAAAGAGTATCAATATCGGATCCGGGGCTATGAACGCCGAGACGGTATGAACCGAAGGTAAATATTTTTCCCCCAGCAGCGTTCGCAGCTGCTTCCGAAAGTCCGCGAGACAGGGACACCTCATACACAAATTTTTTGACGACGGCAGCTACACGACCGAGCACTGTTTCCCTGCGAAAATCGAAAGCGACCTCAGCATCGCCTGCCTCTCCAAAGGATGCACTTGAAAAGGCTAGACACGGGGAACAACCGAAGAACCATGAAATGCGTATCCAATGATCTTCAACGATAGCGCAGTGTCCACGAGGTTCTCGGCGAGCCGGTTTTTGTCCGCGCATCGATGTTCAACGAAAGCAAAAAAGTATTGATCCTACCTGAGCCGGGCTTCATCCACACTCTCAAAAGTATTCTGTCTTCTCAGCTCCTCCATCAAGGTCGCTGTGACCTCCTTTTCCCTCTCAGTCGATTCGGCCGTCGAGATTGGCGGTGTGACCCCAAGAAACCTAGGACGACTGTCAGCTCAATGGTTAGAGGAATGAAGTTTGTATTTACCCTTTCTCCGTGGTCATGATTGCGTGAAGTCGAGACTGAAACAAACTTGCGGCTGAACTTGTGTCGAACGACTTGATCGTGTACAGTTGCGGGTAATGGAATTGGAATCACCCGCGCCACCATTTCAGTAGCTTGCTTAGTCATCCTCGAGCGTTCGCGTTGCACAACATCGAAGCATATATTCTGTGAAACTCTAAGGGGTAGCATGTGAGGGTAGGGTATGTACTGATAGAACTCGAAGGCACTAGCGATATACGCATGATATACGCTATAAATAATACAATATAAAAGTTAAGTAGCGTCCTGATTGATCCAGGTAGGGAGCATAAACGCCCGGCAATCTATCGATCGTCAGAAGAATGGTTGTGAAAAAGCATCACGTTACAATAAAGAGAACAGCTGTAAAGAGTGGATAGAAGTAGGAAAGCATGTTCGGGAGACTCAGAATTGTTCCTTGCTCCGAATATATCCCTTCTGGACTTGCCGCGTAGCTTTGAAGAGAGTGCGAGCCTCTGCGCGCTTGAGGGCCCATTTGCGGATATACCATGCAGCCAAGGCCACAAAGAGGATGCCAGCGATGGCGCCTAGCACGATACCGACTGTTTTAGCGGTTGAAGAGTGACTACTCGTCGACGGCGAGGGTTCGGGAGGACTAGTAGGCGAGGCCGATGGGTTCCCACCGAATGGCCAGTAGTCTCCACCAGGAGGGGGAAGAACACAGGTTAACCCGTCTCCATTGGTGTTAGCCACGAAGTCTGACTGGGTCGTGCTCTTCGCGGTGTTGTTGATATCGATAACAAAGGGTGCAGGGGAAGGTGTTAGGTCACTAGTAGAGCAGTTGGGACCCCGTGCCCCAATAAAAGAAGTGTTTCCAACAAGGACATTATTCTCTATCGTAAAATTGGTTGCAGATGATATGGCAATGCCGTAACTGAATGCGCCAGTGAGCTGGTTGTTAAGCACTGTCCCGCCCGTGCTAACGTTATTGAGATACTGAGGCCCGAACCAGGTTCGGGGACCAATTGCAATTCCGATTCTGAGTCATTCTTGTCAGTACCTTGATGAGAAATGAGAAAAAAAGGTGGCTGTCCGTACTTGATGATAACATCTTCAGCATTCGTACCCTTGGTGGCCGACCCTGTGTCGGGACTGGTGGCGAACCCACCAGCAATGGTATTGTTGGTGACCACAACCCCGTTATAATCACCGCTATAGGGCGATACGTCAACCATGTTGATTCCTCCAAGCAGTGTATTCTGCATCACCGTGAGGAACCAACGAAAATGCAGAAAAATGCAGACTTACAGTCTCGACCCAGATCGTGTTGTTTTCAACGCGAGTCCCGGGAGCGCCAAACAATACGATGCCTCCATCAGTCGGATTATTGATCATGTTGTTACGAACGAGGCTGTTTGAGCACGCCACACTGATTCCGTCTGCCCACTGCTGGAAAAGATCGGATCCTGCAGGTCCAATATCATTGTTCTGGACAGTAACATTGTTGCAGTTCAAGGTTCCCTCGGCGACATGGAGACATGACCAGCTCCTGGGGTCAAAAGAATGCACGTATTCGATAAGCTGGCCCGAGTTTGGACCGCCCATTTCAATATTTGCGCCTCCATTGATGGGAGGCGCGCCAGCACGTGTTCCGTTTATCTGTGAGATAACGGTTACCGCAAAGAAAAATAATGAAGCGCCCGTGATTTTACCTGCACGTTTCGCAACCTCACTCCGTCACAATTGGCGCAAGTGCCATCGACGGCCGTTGTTTGGCCAGTACCATTTGACACAGGGCCGTTAACTACTAAGACAGCTCTGCTGTTATCAGTGGGATAACCGACAGTGCTGATCTCTTGATTGGGTGCCGCAAAAAGGATGGGGGCCTGTATGAGGTATTGCGTACTTGGACAGAGGTTTAACACATATCCTGAACCAGAGGAGTTGAGAAGTGTGTTTAGGCGGCTTGTAAGGGTGTTGGACGGGTCAGCAGGCTCGCAATCTGAAGCTGCTCGAGGCACAGCCATCATCCTGCATTATTTCGTGAGCCCGGAAGCACAAGAACAGGAAATTTTCATACTTGTGGAAATGATTGGAATGCATGGCAAAAGAAATCTACTTATTGCACACGGAAATGAGAGGCTGAAACGAATTGAAAGACAAAGGTGCGACGAAGACAAGCCGACACAAGGCAGTCGCAAGGTTGCAATCGTGAAAACGTGAAGAGAATTAAAGAGTGGAGCAAGCACTCAACCGAGCGCTTTTCAATATACAAGTTTAGAGCCGAGGCAAGCAAGCATTCGTAACGCCGCGTCGAAGATGAGCATGTCATGACTGCCTAATCAGGAGACATGTCATCATTGCGTAGTTACGATTTATTCTTTGATAAAGTTTCTTCGGTCAATATTCCCCGCTAACATATGTTCAACCACTCCTCGTAGGTCCATGTTCACCACTAATCCTGCTTAACGCCGCAGGACAAATTGACTATGTTGAAGATGACTTTTAATAGGCCATCTAGACCACCACCACAATCAGAGAGGCTATGGCAGTGCAGGGCTAAGCTTGAAACCTGTCACCGGGCGTTTTGAAAATGTCTATTCACGTCATGATAAGCCCCAGGGGCCCTGTATCATAATACAATGCTCAAACGCTGAAGTTCGAACATTGAACGTTGAATGTTTGAGCCGGCATTGGAGTGGAACTTCAAATTCAAGATTGCGCCATTACACTCATCAGTGTCATGGATGGACTAGGTACTATCAGGCCCAGCAAGGCCCCTATCGAGAGCCAGACCGTCTTGGCTCTAGATTTTCACACCGAAAGACAAGGGTACCTTAGATCTAAGGATCATTCGACTTTTCATTGTCACAGGCGCCTCGAGATCGACTGACTTGAGGTGAGCATCTGTTGCGCCCGACTTGAGCCTGCTGTAGAAAGATGATTTCTGCAGGCAGAAGCGGCCCGATATTAAACTCATCATACAGTGCCTATATATGTAACTTCTAGACTGGAAATGAACTTCGAGAAGGTCCCGCGCGGGAGATCAGCTGATAAACTTCTTATCTTGGCTATACGACCTCCTGAAAATCTCTGCATTCAACAGCTGCACAGACTACAGCTTTTCAACTCAGGGAACAGCGATATCCACAACCAGACATGGAATGGGCAAAATTATGCAAGGTGTCCTCACAGGTTATGCTCAGATACTGCATATTGTTGAACGACTTCGAGTCATCGAGACGGTCCGGTAGGAAGATAATTATAAGCTGGTAGGCTTCTTATCTTTGGTTTTCCATGTCGCTCCCACAATGTTTGTTATTAGTCTCTTTCGAACGCAAGATATCGCAAAGCTGGTCACTCGGTGACCATTCTGCTAACCCCTTCTCAATATCATGGCTAGACTGCTGAGCGTAGCATTAGGCTTTTTGAGCCAGCCATTTACCCATCTTTCCCAGCTATCGTTCTTAGCTGGTTCTCTCTGGGTAAACAATGGCCAGGTTATCACCTCAGAGCTCTCCAACTCTATCCAAGAGACCCTCGATATATGGAACATCACTGGACTGTCCGTCGCAGTTGTTCCGAGATATGGCGAACCAGAATTTCATTCATGGGGAAACATGACAGAGGACGGGGACGAGACAACAGAAGACGTGCGAACTGTTCAAGTTTCTTCCTGTGTGGACTCTGAAGGCGCAATTTGTCAGACATTATTCCACATGGCGTCGGTTTCAAAGGCATTCTGCGCGAGCGCTCTTGGAATTTTGATGGATGACTTCGATCATGGAAGAAACGTCACGCCACTTCCCACCGCTCTGACGGAATTTAATTGGCACACCTTAGTACAAGACATCCTTCCGGGGGAATGGCAGTTGATGGATGACTGGGCGTCCAAGAAAGCTAACCTGAAGGACATCCTCTCTCACGTGTCTGGCCTTCCTCGGTAAGCTTGACGCAATCTCTTCCCTCCAGCGCAAGATTCGATTGAGCGTGAGCTAGTCACGACTACTCGTATGGACCACACGACAGCCCAAGAGATGAGGTATTGGGGATGCGCTATCTCAGGCCAGCTTTTGAACTGCGAGAACAGTGGTCGTACAACAACAAGGTAACGCAGTCTTGGCAAAGGCGCAAGATGTATCTTCACAATCTACGAACAGATGTTCACGGTAGCCGCACACATCATTGAGACTTACTCTGCACAAACCTACACCTCTTTTGTGGAGGATCGAATCTTCACGCCACTAGGAATGTCCTCTTCCACGTACTCTCCCGCAAAGGCTAGCAAGACCGGCAAATTCACACAAGGATGGACCAGCAATAGCAGGCTCCTACCTGAGTGTTTCACAGAAGAGATGGCAACGCTGATGGCCGGTGCAGGCGGTGTGATTTCGAGTGCCGTGGACATGGCAAGTGCTTTTTCGCTTTCATTCTATTTACCAACTGAACGCGTTTGTTATCATCCAGTCGAAATGGATTGCATTGTGGCTCAACAAGGGTGTGCACAACAACGTCACAGTCATACCACTGTCTGTGTACGGAAACGCATCACAGTCGTATTCCGTATCCATCAGCGCCCCAGATGATCCTGAGTACTCAATTCAGGGGTATGGGATGGGTTGGTTCCGAAACTCGTACCTCGGCCACGATGTAACAAATGCTTTCATCCATTTTTGTATGTGAATGTTGCTGATGCCAGAGTATTATGTAGGTCGTATATCACACAGGATCAGTTCCAGGATTCTCTACGCTGGTCTCATTCCTTCCAGATGACGATATCGGAGTCGTAGTTTTTGCCAATGGACACGATAAAGCAACACCTGTGATGAATATCACCAGCCGTATCATCGACGCGGCTCTAAACCTGCGGTCAAAACCATCACCACAGATGTTCGTTATCTCATTGCTAAATCGTCCTTTCCCTTTACTCACCTATCACTGATTCAGTAAACCCAACATGACTGAGAAGAAAGCAATCACACCTCCGCATGGTGACGTCGTTAGCTTAGAACTCGCACTCGAGGAGTTCTCAGGCACATACGCCAGCCCTGGATACGGCTCCATCACCTTTTGCAGTTCTTCCGGCAGTTCCCCGTATTGTCAGGATGTGATTTCCGACTTTACTACGGTAGATAAGGGAAAGTCGAGTGCTCCCCAGTCGCCTCAGCTGTTCGCAGCATGGCCTCGCATATGGTCATCTCATATTCGAGTTGTGCATCGGTCTGGAAATACGTTCGTAGTGCTGTGCACCTCGTTGTTCCCGGAAGGATATGGGCGCGACAGTACACCTTTTGAGACAGGATCGTCCGACGAGGTTACGGCAGAATTCGTTGTGGAAGATGGAAAGGTTATTGGGTTTGGCTTGGCCGGGCTGGTGGGTCAACTCACGGAGAGGGAGCGAACGCATACGACTGTGAAAGATCGAGCTGAGGTTTGGTTCGATAAGGTGTAGTAACACAAATATTGTTGGAATATTGTAAGTGCGCGACTTGAACCCCTGTACTAGTAGAAAGATGATTTCTGCAGGCAGAAGCGGCCCGATAGTAAATTCATCATTCAGTGCCTAAGGATTTGGACTGACAATCCACATCAAAGTTGTTGACGTAGTTTACTTTATGCGAAATATGTCACTGCGGCAGGCTACCTTACGACGCAAGTTGTTGAAGCTCCAACAGCTATGGACTATACCTCAGTTGCGTCGTGCTGTTAGTGCATGCACCCTGGCTGGGATATCTATGAAGTTGAGTGCATAAATGTATATACACTTTGTCTACTGTACTAGTACAAAGGATTCATATACATTTGTGTGACGAAAAAAAGTTGAAGCCATTGCATGGTCTCAATTTCTACGTATCATACGCAAGGGGATGGGGAGTATACCGGCTCGACCTCGTTCCTCGGCCAGCCGACATACTCCCCGCGTGACTACTGCGTTGACGCTCATCGTCTCATTGAAGTCAGGTAATTCAAGGCCGTATGAAAACGATACAAGCGGCGGAATGGCATAAGGCTCGAACATTATCTATACGAATAGTGAGTGATGAAGAATTACCCGAGGCAGCTGCTGAATGAACGAAATTACATAGAGAAATACTACTTAGATAGGAGTCGAGGGATCGATCGATATATTATATAGTTTTAGCTTACAATGTTCCTACACATCAGCGTATACTATTAGGTGCCTGGGGATTTGAAACCAACAAAACAGAACAAAAACATCTCCCACTCACGTGGGAGTCGGGGATCTTCGAAAATAGAGATACGAATGTCTCGGGTATTATGGTATACAAAATTACTGTCCAAAAATATGGGATTACCGTCTTCCAAGCCCACTCAGGCCCCAAGCAACCTTCGACTGCACGAAATCACATCTACCGAATACCCTTAGTATCAGATCGCGGATAGAGGCCCCACTAAACGGCATCCACCAAGCATATGCATCGTACGTAAAGCCTGCAAATTTCAAAAGCGTCTCGCTGAAGCCGATGATTTCCAGCGCTCGCGCATGACGCGCATCCGCCAATTCCTGCAAAATGGTATCTTCCACATCGGAGTTCTCTGCGGACGCTTGAATGTGCTTTGTGACAGCTTCTGCAAGGAAGATCGCGTCCCTGATGGCCAGGTTCATGCCCTGACCACCGGCAGGTGAATGTATGTGGGCTGCGTCACCGACTAGGAAGACAGCAGCGCCAAAACGCGTGAAGGTGCGGTCGGCAATGGCGGAATTGGTTCTGAAACGTGTCGACCAGACCAGCTGGTCGATCTTGACAGGTGTCGGGTTAAGAGATGGATCTGATGTTATACACGCTGGACCGTATCTGTCGATCAAGTCCTGGATGTACTCTTTTGGTGGAACACGGGGCGGCTCTCCGTTCTTCACTGGTACGGCGCAACCTATACGGAAGATGGATTTCGTTGTGGGCTTTCCATCTCGCGTCAGCTCGGCATTGAAGCGGTTGCCGAACGGTGTAAGGAGGAAGAAATTGCCTGAAAAGACCGTGCCATTGAGGTGGCCCTCAAGAGTAAGTGGACCGACAGGTTCAGGCTCGAATGTAATATCTGCAGAGACCATTTGAGCCAGTGCGTTATTGGATAGGTCTGAGCCTTCTGGGTCAGAGAACTCTATGCCGGCGATGGTACGGATCTGGAGATGGTAGTCAGACAAATTTAAGTTAGCGGGCATTGAGATCTCACAATTGAGCGGGCGCCATCTGCACCGATAATATATCTAGCTCTGATGACTTGACCGTCCTCAAAGGAGACGTCGGTGATGCGAGGATTTTTCTCGTTCTGCTTCATTCCTACTACCCTGTGTGGACGCTGCACTTGAACCCCAAGGCTCTGCAGCTTCTGCCCAAGCACAAGCTCCGTCACATTTTGAGGGATGTAGAGTGCATAAGGGTGAGCAGAATGTTTCTTCAGAGGGTCGAATTTGGCCTCAAAGATCTGCGAACTGCGGGATGTGATTCTGATGCTCTTCCCCTTGATAGCTCGAGACAGTAAGCCATCTGCTGCATCGATGCCAGCTAAAGCCTACGATCATAGGAACATCAGTGGGCCTTCTCATGAACGCTTAGGTGGCAGCTTACCTCGACGGTTGCAGAATGTATAGCAATCGCTCGTGATGTATTCTGTCCTTCGACTACGGCATCAACGATAACGAAGTCACGGTACTTGTGGTGGACGAGAGAAAGAGCGGCTGTGAGACCTGCAGGGCCTGCACCGACGATAAGCACGGTAGTGTTCTCAGGGAAAGACATTGTTCGGAGGAGTGAGAATGATAAAGTGACACAGACAAAGAGTTAGCTTCAGATGACTCTTGCACTTGGTATTTAAGGCCACTGATATTCGAGTTATGATGACACGTTATGAAGGATGGTTTACTGTGTCGCCCGCCCGGTCGGTCGCCGAACGAACATGTATTACGAGGTAGTATCATGCACGGACTGCGGTTGTGGGGAGATATGTCCATGAGCAGTGAGCAGAGTCATGGAGTGACTGAAGTTGTCCGATCCAGGTGGACTTGGTGACTCGTGAGTTTGGACTGAGTTCCGTGTGACATAACAATGATCCGTTTACAGCGCCCCGGAGGTGTAACGGCACACTGATTATCATGGTCCTGCCTTGAAGTTTGCGTCCGTTTCGCGCGATGAAGCTTAGGACGCTTAAGCGCTTATATCTCCGGATGACTACAATATCATTAGTAACGCGTCCGACTTCAATTTTAGTTACTGACACAGGCCTGGGACATGATCAGAAAAGTTCTATGGGTAGGTCTCGGTAGATGCAATACATATCCGAGTCCCGAGTCATATTTATGAATGTATTGATTTCAAATATGTCTCCCAATTTGAACAGCGTTTGTAGCAATCCCGCGGATTCTTATTCGGCTGTGTCTCAGATCTCAGGTGTTACGAGATATGTACCTCGCAACTTGCCAAGATCATGTACTGGAAATGAACTTTCAAGCAGAAGATCTATCAGCTGATAGGCTTCTTATATTATTTTGGCTATACAACCTCCTGAAAATCTGCACTGCAGCTCGCAGCTTTTGAAGTCTGGGAACAACGATATACATTAATATTGAACAAACAGATGTGGAATGGGCAAAATTGTGCAAGATATCATCAAAACTTTTAACTTGTGCTTAGACTCGGATACCGCACGATGTGCACATTGCATGATCATTGAACAACCCAAGTCAGCTCAGTCTGGAGGGGAAGAAGATAATTATAAGTTGGTAAGTTTCTTATCTTTTCAGTATTCCCCCATGTCGCTCCCACAATGTTTGTTATTAGTCTCGTTCGAGCGCAAGATATTGCGACTGGCTGGTCACTGAGTGACCATTCTGCTACCCCCTTCTCAATATCATGGCTCATAGACTGCTGAGTGTAGCATCAGGCTTCTTGAGCCAGCTATTCACCCATCTTTCCCAGCTATCGTTATTAGCTGGTTCTCTCTGGGTAAACAATGGCCAGGTTATCACCTCAGAGCTTTCCAACTCTATCCATGAGACCCTTGGTATTTGAAACATCACTGGACTGTCCGTCGCAGTTGTTCCGAGGTACGGTGAACCAGAATTTCATTTATGGGGAAACATGACAGAGGACGGGGATGAGACAACAGAATATGTGTGAGCTGCTCGGCTTTCTTCCTGCATGAACTCTGAAGGTGCAATTTGCAGACATTATACCACATGGCATTGGTTTCAAAGGCATTCTGCGCGAGTGCTCTTGGAATTTTGATGGATGACTTTGACCATGGAAGAAACGTCACACCGCTTCCCACCGCTCTGACGGAATTCAATTGGCACACCTTAGTACAAGACATCCTCCTGGGAGAATGGCAGTTGATGGATGACTGGGCATCCAAGAAAGCTAACCTGAAGGACACCCTCTCTCACATGTCTGGCCTTCCTTGGTAAGCTTGACTCGATTTTTTTTGGCTCCAGCACGAGATTCTACTGAGCGTGAGTTAGCCACAACTACTCATTTGGACCACATGACATCCCGAAAGATGAGGTATTGCGAATGCGCTATCTCAGGCCAGCTTTTGAACTGCGAGAACAGTGGTCATACAACAACAATGTAATGTAGTGTTACCAAAAGCGCAAAATGCATCTTCACAACTTACCAACAGATGTTCATGGTGGCCGCACATATCATTGAGACTTACTCTGCACAAACCTACACCTCTTTTGTAGAGGATTGAATCTTCTTGCCACTAGGAATGTCCTCGTCTACGTTCTCACCCGCAAAGGCTGGCAAGACTGGCAACTTTACACAGGGATGGACTAGCAGTGGCAGGCTCCTACCTGAGTGTTTCACAGAAGAGATGGTAATGCTGATGGCCGGTTGAGGCGGCATAGGATCTATAATGGCATCCTTGCTTCAGTACAACCTATGATGAAAGATATAGGATATATACATGACGAGCATGAGTATTGTACAGCACAATAAGTGATAGGTGAGTAAAGGGAAATGGGGATGTAGCAATGAAAATAACAAACATCAGTGGTGATGGTTTTGATGGCAGGTTCAGAGCCGTGTCAATTATACGGTTGGAAATATTCATCACAGGTGTTGCTTTATTGTTGCCGTTGCAAAAAACGACGACTCCAACATCGTCATCTGGAAGGAAAGAGACTAGCACAGAGAATCCTGGAATCAACCCTGTGTGATATACGATCTTATACTCCGGCATCAGCCATCATGCTCAATAATGGATAAACACTTGTTACATCATGGCCGAGGTACGAGTTTCGGAACCAACCCATCCCATACCCCTGAATTGAGTGTTCAGGATCAGCTGGGGTGCTGATGGATACGGAATATGATTGCAATGCGTTTCCATGCACAGACAGCAGTATGACTGTAATGTTGTTGTGCACACCCTTATTAAGCCACAGTGCAACCCATTTCAACTGGATGACAATTCAGTTAGTAAATTGAATGAAAGCGAAAAAGCACCTGCCATCGAGTCGTTTCAAGGCTCTCAGTCAAATTTTACTTACCAATCAGCATCTCAACAAGCTAGCTGCTTCACACATTGATTTTGTTGACCACAGGATGCTATGAGGGACGTGTTTGTCATACATCCTCAACAAACTTGGTATGTGATTTTCATGATGCTGGGCTCGCCAACACTAATCACCACCTTTACAATTCACAGGGATACTAAATGCTCCATTGGAAGCACACATCGAATGAGATGTCCCAGACCAGGATGAGCCTTTTGGACGCTACCATCATGCAACTAATGATGGCAAAGGTAGTGCAGATGAGGATGAGGGTAACACCAATGCTGAGCCTGACGCTGATGCTGTTGATGGGCCAATGGTCCTTGCCCATGTTGACCTGGCGAAGACAGCTGGTAAGTAGTTTTGTGCATACTTGCATGCTTCTGCTCACCATACACCTTACTACAGCCAGATGGATCTACCCAGAGCTCATTGCAGATCAGATAGGTCAACCCAACTTCACAACTTTGATTCAGCATTTTCTGCATGACCAATGCCGCGCTGACTCTGACTCATCTAGCTCTGACTCCTCCTGGTCTGCGCTTCCTGAGATCTATGAAAAGATCACACTGTACACTTCAGCCGTGGCCACCTTCTTTGCTCCTAGCGATTTATCGGGGATCAGCAGTATGTGCTATGAGCGTATTCGCGCTGTAGATACCTGGAGAAATGGCCCTGGGCACTATGATTGTGTCTTTGTTAGCACTGATTTGTCTGCCGATGGCATGTGCGGCCTCAACATTGCTCGAGTGAGACTATTTTTTTCTTTGAAGCATGATGGTATCACGTACCTTTGTGCACTTGTACAGTGGTTCAAATGTGTGGCTGACTCCCCAGATGAAATTACGGGAATGTGGGTTGTAGAGCTGGAGCTTCTTGAAGATGGAGCACGCTGTGTGTCTGTCATCCACCTTGATAGTATATTTCGTGCAGCCCACCTTATGCCAGTATTTGGGGGCAACTTTGTGCCAACCAATCTCACTTACTCGCAGACACTCAACACTTTTTGCACTTATTATGTCAACAATTTCATTGATCATCATGCATATGAGATCGCATTTTGACTTATTGTAGTACTTATTATTGTTTAGTTGAAATCAACTTATGTTTTCCGCTTAGTAATGATACTCTGAGTGAGTCTACTACTTAGTAGATCTCAAATTTCACTTATTATCACCTGCCTACTTAAAATTCTGAATAACACTTGATTCGCAGATTTCTTTCTTGTATTTCCTTTGTGAGAAATTCTCTAAGTAGAAATTAAGTAGAAATGATCTTCTTAGATAACTTGGTGCACTTAGTATTGTTTCAAGTAAACATAAGTAAGATAAGTTGGGTAAGAATTTTTATGATTTTCCTGATGTTCTCTCAACATCCTCACATTTAAACCCATGTGTGCTGTGTACAATGGAAGCAGAATGAATCCCTAATGTTCAAGTATTTCCCCCCACTGCTGCACTATTCAATCCGCTGTGGGAGGCACCTCAAAGAATCTCACCTCCTCTCTCCTTTTGCTGAACCACATCTCTGATCACTTTATTCATTGCCCTATGGTGACCATTATATGCTCAAAAACCTGTTGCCCAGTACATGGCCAATTGTCAAATTCGCATGTTAAATATTTGATGAAAAATAGTGTAAATATATATGATAAAGCTGGAACCTCATACATAAATGGTACATTTACAATAAAGGATAAATTCATTTGACAATTATCCAAGATCAAGTCACCATACAAGATCTAGTTCAGGACATTCACCCGAGCTCAGAAAGACACTGAATCAGCACATGAAGTTAGCCTGTTTCCATGCTGGGAGTAAAGCATTGGCAAGACAACAACACCAACAAAGGCACGGCACTTGAGAATAAGACATAGGATTTATATATGAAAGGTGTATGACATGTATGCGGCAAGTGTAGAATTTATAATGGCAGCCCTGCTTGTACAGCATATAGGGTGCATGATATAGAATTTTCATATGATAGGTATAGGGTAGACAACATGACAAGTATAGGGCATTATAGACATCCTGTAGGCAGTATAAGTCTAATTTCATGCTTTGCATTGTAAACCACAAGAGAATATGATTATGAAGTCAGCTTGTCATTGAACATATGGACTGATTTAAAGACAAGATATAAACATGCAGACATGATACAATATGGCACCCTACATATCATGCTAAATATCCCAGAATGTTCAATGGAGGAAAAATCATGAAGTAGAAACCAAAGGATAGGGATAAAAAAGCACAATGTGCCTTGAAAATTCAGACCAAATGTAGTCCAAGGTATCACCGTGTGTAGAGACAGCGGCTAGCTTGTTGTTGTTGTTGATGGTCATACTGACGATGCCGCTGCTCCCCACCCACTCCTTGATGAATTGGCCCTTGAGGGAAATGCTAGGATCCCAGAAGGACCATTTCACGCCTGGGAAGTCAGGATTGGTAGCAATGAATGCATACCAGAACACTTCCCAGCCCCAAGCCCATTCAGGTGTGCTCAGATTTACAGATTTCATGAGCCATAATTGGATGTTGTGCAAGAGTTCTGCCCAGTGGCCAGAATCTGTGTGGTCAAATGTTGGCGGAAGTGGAAGGAAGGAAAAAGAGATGTCATTATCAGTTACACAGCAAGATTGACTGAAAGCCATGGACTACAGATACACATGGTTAGTCTCATTGGAAAAGTTTGGTGCAGATACGTACATTATTTGAGGGATGAGGCTGCTGAGATGCTATCTCAATTACTGGTACCATGAATGATTTGTATTCATCTTTTAAAGACACAGTAATTTCAATAGGCTATAGAATGTCAGTCAGTGAAGGTGGCCATTATTCAAGAAAATTGGATGACATACAATATTTGAATGAGCGAGGTGATGAGGTACTGCACCTGAAACCATACTAAGAGTGACAAAGGCTGTAGAATGACATCTTTTGATTCAGCAAGTCACATATCTGGATAGAAGATTGAGCTTGAAAGACAATGAGGTTGAAGAATTGTTGTGCTTGACATGATGTCTCCAGCCCTCAGTGCTATTGATGGGACTTGAACAATTTGATGCAGACAAATCTGGATCACATGAACTTGTAAACCCCTTTTTCAACTTTGTCAAAATTCTCCCAAGGAGTCACGTGATCCAAAAGAGTCGCTGTAGGAAGCATTCTGGCTGCAGCCCTGCAGAGGCCTAATTTACGGAGTACGTCGAAAGCCCAGTTGTCCGGACATCAGTAGAAACCCGCTCAAACCCGACGCTTTCCCGTGCTCTCCGAGCCTCGGACCCGCCGGACATCACCGGAGATGCACCAGACCTGCTCGCATACCTTCGGAAACCCGTCCGTCCTATGTCCTGTCTGTTCCGTCCAACCCCACTGGTGTGTAGTAGCCTGTTTCCCATGGCTGATGCAGTAGGCAGCGTTATTACCTGTGTTCCCACAAGTCCGCAGTGCCTCATGTCAGTTTACATACCTTCGGACCCGATGTTTTCCTGTTTTTGATATTCCGGATTTCTACGTAGCTAGTTATATAGGACTGGTAGTACGACCAAGCACTCTTTACTTTACTGTAGGTGGGACTTCCCATCTACTTGGTCACATACCTGTCCTTACCTGTTACCTGGTTGAATATACCTGGTTCTCACCCGTTCCGCACCTGCTTCGCACCCGAAACCCTTGCCATTCATTTTCCCTGACTTTCCCTTGTTTCCGGACATAGTCCGACGCTTTCCGAACCCATTCCCTTGTTATTATCCGTGACCCAACGACCCGAAGCTTCGGACCCGCTTTCCCGCGCCTCGGACTTGGTAGTATACCTTCGGACCCGACATTTTGACCTCCGGACTTGGTCCGCATACCTTCGGACTTGTTCCTTTACCTTTCCGTGACCTCAGACACTAACTATCAGACTTACATCAGTAGCAGACCCCTTTAGGGTCGAACGTTCTTGCCTTGCAAGTGAAGCAGCAGGTATAGCATTTGACCTAACATTATATCCGCCTACAGCGGAGTTGTTTCCCACAACTGGAGCCCACCGCGAGGGGTTCATCTGATTAGGTTTTGATTTTTGGTATTTTTAGGTCATACCCGGAAACCCGCACCTCCGGACCCGCTTTCCCACGCTCCGGACCCGCTAACCCGCAACCATGATGCCCCTTTCTAGCTCCGGACTTGCCCCCCGTTTCACCGGAAACCCGTACGAATTACTGACATTCCTGCAGATAGTACACCAACTTGGACAAGACAATGGATTACCTGAAAAAGACCTGATCAAGTATGCCCTAAGGTACACTGTCCCTGAGGAGAGAGAAGTATGGCAATTTTGCGATACCTGCACCGGTGACAATTTTACGGACTTTGCTAACGACATTTTGGGCATGTACCCGTGTGGAGAAGATAGATATTACACCGGACCCGCTAACCCGACGTTTTCCGAAACTCCGGACCCACTTTCCCACGCTCTCCGAGCCTCGGACCCGACGCCCAGAAACCTGGAACCCACAGCACCAGTAGTCCCAGTCGTTGCATTACATGAAGAAATACCTGTCAACGAACCCGCACCTCAAACCCCGGCCATGGATGAAGAAGTACAGCAAACTGTCAAAACTCCGGACAACCCGACGATCTCCGACGCACCCGCACCCGCTAACCCGAACTGCGGGAACCCGCTTTTTGCAGTAGAAACATCGGACATGTTCACAGAGGTTATTGGCACAGATGTACTGACACCGGACATTTCCAGTTTAGATCCAAAGACCCTAGGAGACGCAAACCCCGGAAAACCCGAAATCTCCGCACCTGATTACCCGGACATATGGGATATTGACATTGGAGTCCTAGACTATGAACCTGAAATCTCCGCACCTTGTCACCTGGATATCACTGACACCTTCGTACTTGCAGCAACTGTCCTGTTACTCACCGGTTACATTTTATGGTACAGGTTTAGCATACACCCGACCCGCATCTCCGCAAACCCGCACCCTCGGACCCGCAAAACCCGCGCTCTCGGACCCGCAAAACCCGCTTTTTCGACACCCGGCCCACCCGCACCTCAGAAACCGATACCAGCACCCAGTATACGGTTTTTACCAGTACCCTCGGCCATCGCACTCAAGGATGGCACTCACCCGGTATGAATGTGGAAGACATGCCCAAATCCGGAAAAAGCAGTGACCCGGAAACCCGGACCCGCATAACCCGAAAAACCCGGAAATGCGGATATACATACCAGGAACTTGCACATACGTCAGAAGTCACTCGTTTTACCCCGGGTTTCGTCCGGTGATTTTCCTTACATACCCGAGCCCCTATTTTACCTTCGGACCCGCAGACTCGGACTAGCACCAGACAATTTCGGACTATAGCATCGGACTTGTGAACACGCGGAGACAAACCCCAGTATTGATACCTTTTACTTCGAACCATGAAACCCGCACACGCCTTTTACCCTACATAGAAAACCCGAAAAACCCGGAAACATCGGACTTGCAGCATGGTAGAGAGAATCCGGAAGTTGCACGATGAAGCTAAGTCGGATGGTACTCCGCACACCTGTACCAGGATTCTTACCCGATTGATACCTGTTGCTTCGCACTTTTGATCATTTTTTTTCTCTATTTTTTTAGACACCCTAGTGGGGAGACCCGGACCCGGACATCGGACATAGGGGACTCGGAAATCGGACCCGGACACTTGGAGACCTAGCATCAGATCCGGAGATTTGGAGATATGTTGCAGAGATGTACAGAAGTGATTGGAAGAGACGTTAATGCAGAGAAACCTAGACCCGGACACATACCCGCATTTTTGCACCCCTTCCGGACATGTTCCCGCGCACCCGCACCCTCGGACCCGCTTTTCCCGCGCACCTGCATAACCTCGGACTTGTTCCCGTGCATTCAGTTAACTCAGGAGTATGTTGCGACACAAAACCCCATCATTCCATACCTGTTCCTGCATACCCGGATACCTGTTAGACATGTTCCCGCGCATCCGCAGATCATCGGACCCGCTGTTTTTACCCTCGGACTTGTTCCCACACATTCAGTCAACTCCGGAATATGTTGAAACGCAAGACCTATCATTCCGCACCTGTCCCCCAGTGATGCACCACGTACCCGGATACTTTTGACTATGTTCTCGCACTACCCGCAGACCCGCACCTGTCAACCCGACGCTTTCCCACGCTCTCCGAGCTTCGGACCCGGCGGATACCTCCGGACATTGTCATACACTCTTGGATACATCAGATTCATCATCCCCTGTTTACCTGCATACTACTGTCATACCCAGTGATCACCCGCATGTCCTGGTTGCCAAACTTGCATGTTTGTCAATGTTTCACCGGTAACGGCTGACTGCGGACAGTCAGATTCTAAAGCCCCTAGGAGATGTAGGAAGCATTCTGGCTGCAGCCCTGCAGAGGCCTAATTTACGGAGTACGTCGAAAGCCCAGTTGTCCGGACATCAGTACAGTCATTCCCAGTCATCTCCGACGAAACCCGCTCAAACCCGACGCTTTCCCGCGCTCTCCGAGCCTCGGACCCGCCGGACATCACCGGAGATGCACCGGACCCGCTCGCATACCTTCGGAAACCCGTCCGTCCTATGTCCTGTCTGTTCCGTCCAACCCCACTGGTGCGTAGTAGCCTGTTTCCCATGGCTGATGCAGTAGGCAGCGTTATTACCTGTGTTCCCACAAGTCCGCAGTGCCTCATGTCAGTTTACATACCTCCGGACCCGATGTTTTCCTATTTTCTATATTCCGGATTTCCACGTAGCTAGTTATATAGGACTGGTAGTACGACCAAGCACTCTTTACTTTACTGTAGGTGGGACTTCCCATCTACTTGGTCACATACCTGTCCTTACCTGTTACCTGGCTGAATATACCTGGTTCACACCCGTTCCGCACCCGCTTCGCACCCGAAACCCTTGTCACTCATTGCTATTGCCTTTCCCTTGTTTCCGGACATAGTCCGACGCTTTCCGAACCTGTTCCCTTGCTATTACCCATAACCCGACGACCCGAAGCTCCGGACCCACTTTTCCCACGCTTCGGACTTGGTAGTATACCTTTGGACCCGACATTTTGACCTCCGGACTTGGTCCGCATACCTTCGGACTTGTTTCCTTACCTTTCCACGACCTTAGATACTAACTATCAGACTTATCTCAGTAGCAGACCCCTTTAGGGTCGAACGTCCTTGCCTTGCAAGTGAAGCAGCAGGTATAGCATTTGACCTAACATTATATCCGCCTACTGCGGAGTTGTTTCCCACATCGCTTTCAAATCATCAAGTCCAATCATCATTTGATCATTGCAATCACTTGACAAAAGGTATCATGTCAGCCATACTGTGGGCTGTTGATGGTATAAGTAAGTCTTGTGCTTAATGTGAATAGCATTTACTGATAAAGTTTAATGCAGTCTTGCAGTCTTGCGGAACATCTCAGGTTGTTTGCAACATGTGTCCGCAGCGTGATAATGCTCTGTGCACAATGCACCCTAAACATGCACTGAAGCATGTAGCCACTAGCATACATCAGTGTCATGCCAGGACCTGGACTTCAACATGCTCGAAGGCTCCTTCCCAGCAGCAACAACAAAGGCAGCAGCACCATCATGAAGCAGAATGTTTACCTTCACCTGTTGATGATGAAAATGACAATTTCACTTCTAGCGCTATGGATGTCAACAATGCTGTCTATATCCCAGAGCCACATGGACCAGACCACGAAGTGGTACCAGTCGCTGATCTCTGGGATGCAATCTCAAGCAGTCCTTTCTACCAAGTCAACGAGCCATGTGACTTGTACAAGGAGTTGCAATCTGCCCTTGCTTCAGGGGGACAATTATTTTCCATGCTGCTTGTCCCTGCAAGTGAAGAGATCAGCTTTGATGATGAGACAGAATCAAACTTCAGGCCCAGTGAGAAATGGTCCTAGCTGTATCAACAGAAAACGACCGAAATATTGCAACAATATTTGCGTCAATTTGTGGAGATGGATGAGACTTATATGACATTTTCAGCGACTCGCATTGAGCGAGATATTGCAGAATTGAGCGTGTTTGTGTAGTGTAGATCCTAGTATATTGTAGTAGCTCCCAATTGACCTTTTGCATATTCGCACATCAACACAAATTGAGTGAAAACAATTATATTGTGAAAACATTACAAATGCAATAAAAAGTGTACTCTATATACCACTGGCACCCCTGCCCACGCATCTGGATGATGTAGCCCAGCTTCTGGCACATCCTAATGCATAGCTCCAAGGACCAACTTGTTGATAGTACTGGCAGTGTTGTCCACATTCTGGGAGTCCTTGACTGAAATATATCATTGTTAGATGTGCTCGCCAGGCAAGCAGACAGTACTTACAATGATGGCTGCCTTCGTGGACGTGTTGAATCAGGGCAATGAGATTAAGCCAGTGATGTTTCTAATATGATGTAAAACAGTCAGTCAATGAACCTGATGATGCCAGACAACTCACAATGTCTGAAATGTGCACATATAGTCATGCATCTGACGGTGCCGGGATGATTGAGGTCAACAGCAAGATTTTACTGAGAGGAGGACAAGATGATGGAGGGGAAGAAGGAAGCTGAGGTGAGTCGAGTGGGGATGGAATGTCCCGATATATATATCATAATTGGCTCAGTGTGTTGATGTCATTGTGTGCGTGAAGTGATAGTGCGTGTGCAACTGATGCACAAGAATATGTTCAAGCGCTCAAACATTCAAATATTGAGCAAAGTCAAGTTGAAGTTGAAAGAATTTCAACATGTTCAACCAATGGTTCAACGGATCTTTACTCAATGGATCAACGGCACATTTCCAATTTCCCGATTTGTGTAGTTCTCGCGATATTGTTGGCACATCTCTCATATTACTGTCGTTTGCCATAGATATGGCTAGGACCATTTCTCACTGGGCTTCAGGATTGAACTTTTAGGTGAGACACTGTTTCATTCCCTGCAGGAGACTTATTTACATTATTAGATGATTGTCCATTGACCACCTTGCATGATACAAATCTGAACTGTCCAGTTTTGCCTGACAATCCAAATTATCCTTGGCCATCAAAAGCTGTATGTTTCAACATCTTCATGCATTTTCACTGCTAATCTATCATTTAAGCACTATATTACCACCTTACTATGTAGTTCTCCAAGGCTGCCATTCTCTGAGGTACAGAAAAGGCAGTTCTATCTTGGGCAAAGGAGCTTGGTGCCCATAATGTTCCCTTGCTATACACATTGAATTGACTCCAGGAATCTGTTCAAACACTTGTTGGCAATCCAATGGAAAAGATAACTGCACATTCTGTTAAGACCATGCATGCCAAAGGTGCACAGGAGTAGGATGGACCAAGAAGGGCTTGGCTTCAGCTCATGCACTGCACCCCTTGCCCAAGTACGTGCCGGTGATTTCAGACAGACTAGAATGGAAGTCTGGGGTGTTTCCAGAACAAGTCTGGGTTGAATGGCAGACTTGTCCAGCAGACATCCAGAGTTGGGATAGTGAAGGAGAAACTGGAGTCAAGTCTACCATTGGTAGAGTCTCAAGTTAAATAGAGGTATAAGCAGAGAACAGAGGTATGGCTACTTCCAGACGAAGTCCGGAGTAGAAGAGGAAACGAGGATAGACTACCCGGAGGTAGAGGCAGAGATGCAGCTCCAGGACATAAGTCCAGGAACTCAGAGGGGATGACTATGATTATTCAACCGGAGGTAATGACTGTGGGTAGTGAGAGACCTATCCAGATGGAGTCCAGAATAGGTGGTACAGTGGAGGTGGGTCACCCTATGGGTAGACAGAGAGAAAATCCCAAGGAGTGTAATCCTTAAGACCCTAGAGTAGGAGCAGACATGGGAATCCAGTCCAGTAGATGACAGAGGAAAATAGGACCCATAGGGTACAATAATATTCAAACTGAGGATCTACTAAGTTTTACAGGGGGCTTATATACTGTAAGTAAGTAGTGTCAGGATGAGTAAGGAAAAGACCAGAGCTAAGAGCGGAGCACATGGAGGAGTGGAAGGGCTATGTATGTATGTGACATATGGAGAGTTAGATAATTAGACAGAACAGAACAATCAAAATGAACTTGGATATGAATGGGGAACAGATCAGATGAATAAGATGGAATATACATAACTGATAACTGGGGAGATAGGGGTTTTCTATATTTAGAAGTGGGCGGAACTTTGTAAATCTTGGTGGGAAACTAGAGCAAAGATGACTGGAAGTGGAGGCACAGCCTGAGTGTAATTGTATGGGAATAATGAAGGGAGAGCTGGAAATGGTGATGACTGTAAGATAGGGGTTGCAGAGGCAGATGATGCATGCGATGGGTGGAGACTTGTATAGCCAGCAGAGTACAGAGATTAGATTTGTCAATAGATATGGAGTGGATGGAGATTAGATTATCTATAGGACCAGATAAACAGAGATGGGTGAGGCAGAGTATGGAGGTATTGAGGGGTAAAGGGGAGTGGTATAATATTCCATTGGTTCTGGCAGAAGCAGTATCAGTCTACAGGAGAATCTGGAGGTTCGAAGAATTGGGATAGGGGCAGATTAGATGGGAACTGAATACTGATTAGAGGGTTAGGGTTGAGAGAAGCACTGATCTGTGCACGGAATAGCTCGGTTCAGTCAACTTTGGAGTATTATGGATTCTATTTATAATATCAAATTTCAAGCAAGGGCAGCCACTGTGGCCTTTGGCATTTGCAACAATGTTCCAATGTGGTTATAGTCTGCGCCTGTCTTCTGGCAGTAGCCAACATTCAAGATCACTTTCACAAGCAGACCAATTGCCAAGGCCACAGTCAAGCACAGGAACTTCAGTGGCAAGAAGAAGCACTATGCCTGACCCTGGCAGTGGCAGCTCATCCAACCATCTGTCTGCTGGAGGACGTGGAAGTAGGTCCTCACATATAAGCTCTAATTTG
Source organism: Suillus lakei (assembly GCA_016628065.1). Classification (NCBI taxonomy): domain Eukaryota; kingdom Fungi; phylum Basidiomycota; class Agaricomycetes; order Boletales; family Suillaceae; genus Suillus; species Suillus lakei. The sequence goes on along the minus strand of JABBWA010000060.1, from coordinate 35,881 downwards.
ACTTGTTGATGTACTTCACACTGCACAGATACTTCCCATTCCCAGAACCATTGCTCTACAAGTGGTGAAGGCCCAGTGATACCTGACCTTGAAGTCCAACCCCCCTCTAGTCCAACATCATCGTTGGATGAGCCAATTAGTACAGCAGTTCATCAATGCAGGAATAGCAGAACTTCCAACCATGGGGATCCTACAAAACTTACACCCCAACAAATGAAATACTTGAAGAGGTATGCCAAGAAGCTGTGCGAAGACAATGAAGTCCCAACCAGAGAAGTCATGGGTTTCATCGGCATAATAAAATTTCATCAAACCATTACCATTGTTGTGTTGGCTGACTCTGACTTGATGTAGTCTGGTGACATTTTCTATATGCTCATAGATCTGAAGATTATACTCATCAAACTTTGTGAGGGGAACAAAGTGAAGAGAATGCAGGAATTGAAGGATGCCTTGGAATTGAAAGACTTTGAGGTGATGATGATATTTTCATTCTGCATTATTCTAGACTAACTTGGACCGAAAGAATGGGCTATATAACTGTTTGTTTGCATGCATGCTGTCGCCAAATATCACAGCATACATCACTGATACTCAGCATCATATAATGATATGGCTTCAAAGTTCATTGTTCAATGCTGCTAAATTGTTTCAGGACTTCATTACCAACCATTGTGATGTCTTCAAAATCCCTTCTGGAATGCTTGATGATGTTGAACTCAGAGCTCAGTTGGGCAAATTGGTCACAAAGCTACTTACAGGTATTCATAGTGTCATCAAGAACACCGTGAGTCTCGCTACTTTGTTGACGCAACCTCAATTATGATTATTGCTGTGTAGCTCACCATATCAGTTGTCAAGCACACAAGTATTGCTGATGTGACAAGGGCACTTGCATGCAGTGGGTCAGGTATGGAAGTTGATTCTACACATTGGAACAGGATCATGCTCCTTGTAAGTGATACTACATACATCTCTATTAACGTTAATACTTGTTTGTATGGGGACAGCAGCATCTCCTGCAAATTTTTCTCATCAGCATCAGCGACTACAAAAGTGCTTCTGTCAAAGAATTATTTTCCCCTTACCTCGTTCCATTGCTTGAACAGGATATGCAGGACAAAGTCAAATGTGAACTTGGCATCAACATTGAACAGCTTGAAGATGACTTGTTTGGTGATGACCACATGCTTGGGTCCAACAATCAGGCCTCCCCAGACACTCCAACAGGTGATGATCACACACCCAGTGCTAGGAGGAATGAGAACAGTGCTCACATGGATGATGAGGAGCTCGAGGACCAAGGTAGAGTGCAGCTGGGTGATGGGGATGCTAACAGAGAGGAAGAGGAATTGAATGGGCCCAGGAACAGTGTCAAAACTGCTGCAGTCTTATGAGATGACCCACATGACTCCAGATTCAGACTGGTTGAAGGTATTCCAGCACAGTACACCAATACCATCAGATTCTGGAACTTTGTCAACCACTCACTCTTAATCATGTGCCAAATATCTAAGGAAGCCTCCTTGATTCCCACCAGGCAAGAAAAGGAGTTACAGAAGTACATCTCTGTTGGCTCATGCAATTATTGAAACTGATGTTCGGCTAGGTTGTTTATTGATATCTTCCAGGCTGATCTCGCCAAGTTCCCTGGTGGCAAGAAGCTCTTGAAGTTAATTTTGAGGACAAATCCTTGTTGGCAGACTGCCATTTAGATGCAACTAATTTGGACCACCTAAGATTTTCATTCATTTTTGCCACTCCTGCACTGCCACATCCCTCGTTTTAATCATACCTGTCATTTTGCTACCCCTGCACTGCATTGCTCATTTTAATCATACTTGTCATTATTGCTGCTCCTGCACTGCATCCCTCATTTTAATCATACCTGTCATCATTTGGTACAAGAATAATACATCTGTCATTGCTTTCTATGATCTCTCGATGGTGCGAATATCAGTGCAAAAAATATTCAGGTAGTACCACTACAGCATGTTGATAAGTATACACTTTACATATGCTCAAGTGTCATACATATGTGGGAAGTATATAGCTTGTACATCAGCCAGCCAGTATATTACCAATACCTAGGCCTCAGTATAGGATCTATGTTTTCAACCAGGCATAATTCCAGTGCTAGATCTCAGGACATAATGTGCACCTGAAAACAGCCAATGAACCTATACCCTACCAGCATCGCAGTCACACTCTGACATCACCGACGTTATGTCAGCCTATGAATCCATCAAAATTGTATTACTTAATTATATATAATACACGCGACAAAAGTTGATGTGTGGAGATCAGGTCAACATAAGACCGATAACCCTATTTTTGGACATAAATGCTATGAATTTTTCGATTGGCCGTGTAAGCTTCCTAACACGTCATTCATTCGAACTCCGACCGCCCCAAACTCGAACTCGAACCTAATGCTAGGTATACTATGTACATTAACTTGATCGTACTTCATCTAGGGTTCTCTGTCGTCTCCGCAAGTCCATTTACTGGAATAAGATCACTGTGACCACGAGCTAGAAGTATCGAATTGATTAACTGCAAGGAACGAAAAAGGCTGGAGACTCACTCCTCACGGCAGTGCTGCCAACGTGTCCCATGTGCCATGCGGCTCAAATCAAGCTCAACACGCCCTCTCCTAATCACTAATGCAGTCCGGGGATCATATATAAATGCCTCTCGTGAAGTGGGCGGTACCCAGAATAAGAGCCGATGGTTGGGTCCCATCATCCATCCGTCGTCTCCCAGGGAAGCGAATGTTGACCTGCGGTCATCATAAGGCGTGCCCGCGAGTAGCTCTGCAGCATTGCACAGCGCATGTGTTGAGTTTGATGGGGGGAAAGTGAAGTCATCGTTTGCAGGATTGAGAGTGGGGATGGTCACTGTTGGATGTGGGATGTAACTGCTGTCCGGGTAGGATGCGGAATATTCTTCGGCGTGGTCCTGCAATGACTTCCCAATTGCTGCAGACCAGAACCGAATAGCCCCATCCAATGAACAAGAAATGATGCAAGTTCCATCCGGCGAGAATAAAACTGAGTGAACTGCAGCGTACCCTTGCATGGGCTCACCAACTGGCTGCCCCGTCGCCGCATTCCACAGCCGGACAGTATTATCATACGAACCAGTTGCGATGCGAGTCCCATCCGGAGAGAATGAGACAGAGAAGACCAACTTAGTGTGCCCGCGGAGGGGCTCACCGACTAACTGCCCCGTTTCTGCATCCCATAGCTGGACAGTGTTATCATCAGAACCAGAGGCGATGCGAGTCCCATCAGGAGAGAATGAGACTGAGTAGACTGCATCAATATGCCCCCGCAAGGGCTCGCCAAGTGGCTGCCCTGTTGCTGCATCCCACAGCCGGATAGTGTTGTCCTTCGAGCCAGACACGATGCGAGTCCCATCAGGAGAGAATGAGACTGAGTAGACTGCATCAATATGCCCCCGCAAGGGCTCGCCAAGTGGCTGCCCCGTTGTTGCATCCCACACCCGGATAGTGTTGTCCTTCGAGCCAGACACAATGCGAGTCCCATCAGGAGAGAACGAGACCGACCTAACCTCTCCAATGTGCCCACAGAGAGGCTCACCGACTAACTGCCACATCTCTACATCCCACAGACAGACAGTCTGATCCGCAGAACCAGTTGCAATGCGTTTCCCATCCGGAGAGAACGAGATTGAGTTGACCGAACAGGTGTGCCCCTGCAAGGGCTCACCAATTGGCTGGCCTGTTGCTACATCCAACAGCCGAACAGTGCCATCATCATAGCCAGTCACGATGCGGGTCCCATCCGGCGATATCGAGGCTGAGATACTTAAATTAGTGAGCCCTCGCAAGGGCTCACCATCTGGCTGCCCTGTAGCCGCATCCCACAGTCGGACAGTGCGATCCTTAGAACCAGTTGCAATGCAGGTCCCATCCGGAGAGAACGAGACTGAGTAGACATAGTCAGTGTGCCCCACCAAGGGCTCACCGATTGGCTGCCCTGTCACTGCATTCCACAGCCGGACACTCTGATCGTCCGAACCAGACACGATGCGACTTCCGTCCGGCGAGAATGAAACTGACCTGACCTGACCAATGTGCCCCTCCAAGGGCTCACAGACAGGCTTCCCCGTCGCTGCATGCCACAGCCGGACAGTGCAATCGTCCGAACCAGACACGATGCAACTTCCGTCCGGCGAGAACGAAACTGACTTGACCCAATCACTATGCCCCTCCAACGGCCCACAAGTAGGTTTCCCCGTCGCCACATCCCACAGCCGGACAGTCCGATCGTCCGAACCAGACACAATGCGAGTCCCATTCGGCGAGAACGATACGGACCTAACATAATCAGTGTGCCCCTTCAAGGGCCCACAGACAGGCTTCCCCGTCGCTGCACACCACAGCCGGACAGTGTGATCGTCCGAACAAGACACAATGCGAGTTCCATCCGGCGAGAACGAGGCCGAGTAAACTGCACCAGTGTGCCCCAATAAGGGTTCACCAACGGGCTGCCCCGTTGCCGTATCCCACAGCCGGACAGTCTTGTCCTTCGAGCCGGACACGATGTGTGTCCCATCCGGCGAGAACGAGACTGAGTTGACTTTATCAGTGTGCCCATTGAACGGCTCGCCCACTGGCTGCCGTGTCGCTGCATCCCACAATCGCACCTTGCAATCTCTTGATCCGGTCGCAATGCGAGTCCCATCCAGCGAGAACGAGACTGAGCAAACAGTATCGGTATGCCCGCTGATCACACTCTGGACAGCCGTCCAGTTCTTATCATGTCCAGATGCCAGTCGAAGAGAGTTCGGAAATTGTGCAGAAAATGTTTTGGATAGTGCAGAGTTGAGGGGAGAGAATGGTAGTGCTGATACGTAGAGATGCGGTGTGCTGTGCAAGATGATAGAGCCGAAGACTTGGATAAATCTCTGCACATCCATTGCAGTGGATGAAGTATCTTTATATCCATCGCGACCCTGGAATTCAATTGCGTGAGTACTTTATCCGACATTCGGTAACCGTGTGCTCACCTTCAGCCACAGAACAATGAGCGGAAGGGCGGGGACTGCGCCGCTGAGTGCCTTGATAATGCCAAGTGCTTCGATCCAGAAGAGTAGTCGCTGATGTTTGAAGAACAATTTGATTTCGTTCGCGAGCTCCATTTCGAAGACTGTGGTTTGTACGTGCGCAGGCCAAAACCGGCAGGCATAGGACAAGTGTGGGGGGATGCACTTTTCAACTCGTTCTCGCAATCCGGGGTCTTCGGAATTAGGGAGATACGACGATTTTAAATCACAGATATTGAAGGAAAGTCCATGTTCCATCACTCGGAGTGATGCAAAAGCAAGGCTGCGTTGCACCCTCGACACATCGATAAAGAAATCTCCACTGCACTTTGGGTCTGTCAGAAACTCGCGGAAGGATGCATGAAGCGGACGGATTGGAGAATGCTGGGTGGTGGTGCCGCTGAGGAGCGAACCCATGCTTTTAACCACAACCTCCACCTCGCCACGGTCGGCTTCATCTGGAAAATGGTGCCGCATTGCATTCAGTGAAGCTAAAGGGAGCGGTTCTGTTGTGCCAAGTATTTGTTCCATTACAGAACGAAATCTAGCGAGTGCCTTCGTACGCAGGGATTGTTTGTTCCCGACATTTGTAGGTGTGTCCGCGCCCATGATTTCTGTCAGCATGAGGTGATACATGTCATACAACAAGTCGTGCCGCTCGCTTGGATCGCTGGTCACGACAGCATTGAACCGTTCGATTGGATATAGCCCAGCAGACGTTTGATTGATGTATCCGCAGGCAAGACGCGCCCACTCGAAAAGTCCGTCGGCTTTGTTGGCCAAGCGTGCAATTTCATTGCTCCTAATATCCGACAACTCTTCCAGCTCCTTTGATATGTACGTGCGGATGTCACGCTCCGCGAATTCCGCCGGAAAATCATCAATAGGCATGTGCCGAATATGCTGAACACTGCCAAGTTCTTTATCGATGTCATCAAGCGGGCGGGAGGTCACGATAATCCTGAAGTTGGCAGGGAGCTCTGTGATTTTGGGAACAGCAAATTTACCAGCAAGAATGCGAAGAAGATGGCGCCGTGTCTCAACTCCACCACTCTCATCTAGTGCATCGATCACGACCACGACAGGCCCTACCGTTGACGCTGAAAGCTTAACAAGTGGTTCCATCAGAAGCTTCTGCCACTGCTGGACAATATCCACGGTGTTCTTGAGCGCACTATCATTCTGAACCGCTTGTGCCAATGCTCGTCTCATCCCCGGATCACGGTCAGCCAGGTCGCGCGCTATGGTAGAAAAAACCTTTTCGTGACGATGGTCCGCTTCTCGATCTCGGTTGAAGCAATAAAATGAACCAAGCCCTCCAGCGTCGTGAAACCAGGTAGCAATCGTATGGGCGATGGCTGATTTGCCCTTGCCTGCGGGGCCAGATAGCCACAGCACGCGCGGAACGTCTCCGGTGCTGTTGACCCAGTCCGTGATCTGGGAGAGGATTTCTGTGCGCGTCCCTGGTAGGCACTGTTTTCTAGTGTCTAGTCCCGCGCCCGCTGCATAAGTTATTCCACTGAGGTCGAGTTGTTCACCTGAAGAGGAATGAATAGATGTCGAATCAGAACCATGTACAATCCTCACCTGTACGGTGGACGTAGATAGCTACGTCACGAGCAACTTGATCGCGGAAGTTTTGCATGACCGCATCCAACGCATCGCTGTATTGTTGAATTACATTGTCTGTTTCAGCGAGAATGTCTTTCCCGAGTCTCTTCCCTATGATGATGGTAGAATATTGAGTATGTAGAAAACGCAACGGCTTCTTCGACACTCACAAAAGTTCTTGGTCTCTGAATAATCTCTGATGAAGCGGGCACACTCGAGGGTCTGCTGAGAGATCTGTCCAAGAATACCCTCCATCGATGAAATCTGACCAAGCATCTCGTCCTGTATCATGAAGCCGTAAACTTGCTCCAACTTGTCGATAAGACGATATACTGCTTGGTCGCGATCCGATTGGCGGATGACCATCTACACCGATGACTACTTCACAAGAGATAGAAGCGAGAGAGGCATCAAACATACTTTTGATGCACAAGACAAGACGCCCAGTGCAATCTTTGCATATGGATGAATCTACGGAACGGGATTAGTTCGGTTCCGACCGAGAGTAATGGCCCATACCTCCGCGAGCGTCCCGATGACACTGTCGAATATCCTGAGGGATTGAAGATACGTGTCCTGGACATTATATGCAGCTTCGAGATCTGCTGGCGCATTCTGGACGGCAGATGCTCCAGATGTCACATGTCCCGAAGGTGACTTCATGAGCTTTGCAGCCTCTTTGGCGCCTTGAAGTGCCGATTGGGGATCGACACTTTGTTCGGCACCAGAAGGACCATCATGAACCTGTACGACCACCATGATTTAGAGAGAGATAGAGATAGAGAGCAGGAACCAAAAGGTGACCTACCTCGATATTCGGAGTCGATGAGACTCCTTCACGATCGACGTTCGGGAGAACAGGCTTGCGGCTGCGGGAATCCTTCGAGCGCTTTTGTGCGATCCCATGAGCCTTGTTCCAGGAAATTCAGAATCCTTGTCGACTCACGGAAATCTTTTTAGTCACATTCTTAACCTTCCCTAGAAATCGACCAATTCTGCCATGGCGTCTGCCCTGAATGAAGAATCCATCAGAGTCAGTGTTTCGAGTAACATGAAATATGGTCCTCATCAGCGACATACCAAGTTTTCACCAGCATTCGCTTCACCGGATGTGCGGGTTTCGCTGAGAGGAATTTGCCTCGAAGCCCTTGATTGATTGTGTTCATTCATTGGAAAGAGTTGATGCTGAGAATCAGTCTGAGCGCAGTAGGTAGTTAGAGGAAGGGTGGGTCCCGCTTCATTTAAATAACTGACAACAGGCTATACCCTTGACCGTCGGAAGCCTCGAGGCAATATTTGCTGCTGTGTTGACTTCAAGCGCTAAGCATTAGGTGCGCGTCACGGAACTCCGGGTAATGCAGGGAAGTCAAAGGGGGGACAATCTTCATTCTGTCTGTGTGGAGATTATGAAAATTATTGTGCTCCCTGCTGATCGCGGTTATGCCGGTGAGTGATGCCATGCACGCAAGGCTTGCAAGCAGAATTTGACGTTTGATGTTCAAACCCAGTGAAAATCGACAATAAAGAGGTAGATAGGTAGCAACATATAGACGTCTAAGTACAAATCGAGGTAGATAGAAATCTAAGAAATTCAGACGGGAAAACTCTGATTTTGTGCAAACGCAAAGAACCTTTGCAGAGGTAAAAAATGCAAGCATGTCAGACTTTGATTGTGTAGTTTGCAATGAACTTTTGACAAACTTTGCATATGCATTAGGGTACGGACAATAAGTCATCCAGCTGTTATTACAGCTGTTTGCATAAACGCTAGGCCTAAGCAAAAAAAATACATACATTCGGCAACAAGTCGGATCTTGAACATTTCAATTTCCGACGCTCAATCTCAATCCACGATGGGACAACACATATCCAAGGAACGAAAGCAGATTGCTCTGCAAATGAGCTTGCTAAACATTCAGGATCCAATGATCTGCCGTCACACTGGCATAAGTGAGCGTTCACTGCGCTACATGCGGAAGATGTTTTGGGAGACTGGCGAAGTTGTGAGGACACCGGTTTGTGCAGGTCAACCTCGCATCCTCGATACCCTCGATGCAAATGTGAGTTATTGTTTAATTTTAGTATTACTTATGTGTGACTCTTTAGTTCCTTGAGGCATGTATTGAGCGACAACCAGATATTCTCCTCACTGAAATGAAAGATCAACTGCGGGAGATCTGTGGTTTCGAAGTCTCGATTGCAACAATCTCAAGAACAATGCATAGGCGAGGGTTTACACGGAAGAAGGTAGGTCATCACTCACCTGTCCTTACTGATATGTATGATCCAATACAGCACTATCTAGGTTACACGCCCTTCTGTCGAACGTGACGAAGATGACCGCGCTGCCTTCAAGATGCTTATAGGGGAACATTTCCAGCCGGAGCACCTTGTATTTGCAGATGAATGTCATTTCAACCGAATTTCCTTTCGCCGTGATTTTGCTTGGGCTCCTATTGGGCAGCGTGCGCGACGACGGGACTTTTTTATACGTGGCAAAAGGTACTTTTGCAGTAACTCTCTTGTCAATGTATTGACGTTTTGTTAGATATTCAATTCTTCCAGCATTATCACTCAACGGTATCCTGCATTTGGAGGTTCTAGACCATTTGTTCTCTGGTGAAGAATTTGGGCATTTTGTTTCTGGTGTATTAGACCAAATGCAGCCCTGGCCCATGCCAAACTTGGTGTTGGTCATGGACAATGCAAGCATCCACAAAGTCCCAGGTATTCGTGACATGGTCGAAGAGCGGTACGCTAGTCCTTATTTCATGCTCAATGATACTGATTCTCTTTTGTGTATAGTGGTATGCGGCTCTTGTACCTGCCCTCTTATTCACCCGATTTGAATCCTATCGAGGAGGCCTTTTCGGCCATCAAGGCATGGCTTCACTCAAACTGTGACTATGTGCTTGGTGAGACTGAGGGTCCAGCTTGCGACCCATACACTTTGATATGGGAAGCTGTATACGGCATCGTCACAAGTGAAAAGGCTCATGGTTGGTACAAGCATAGTGAATATATTGTGTAATGGTGGGGTCATTATGGAGTGTGTTGAAACTACCCTTGCAGGTGTGTTGAAACTGCCAGCAGTGCTATGTTACTAAGTGATTAATTTGTATCAGGTCAGGAATTCCTTGTGCCCCTCGGTTTCGTCATCGCTCGTGTACTCGTTGGACCCGCCACTTCTGTACCCATCAATCCATGATTCTCCTTCCTGCCACGTGTCATCCTCAGCCTCGACAGCGCGTTCCTTGCCTTTATTCTGAGATCCTGCGCTGGGTATCTCTGGTATCTCTGGTTCCTCATAGGAATTGACAAGTCCAAGGAGTGGTAGAACAGTCCGTTTAGCGCCGATCACACTCAGCACATCCTCTGGTAGAAGTATTACTTGGCTTGACAAAAATACCCCCGCATCTAGCAGGGGTGTTTCAAGTTCAGCAAGTTGCAATTCTGGTCTTTCAGCATCGATCAGTCCAAGCAGCACCCCGACTTTTGGATAGTCTGGAAATGGTGCACTAGGGATCTGGCTTGCAGATTCGAAGTGATGTGGCTGTGAAAGCAGCGGAGGGCTGGGAGTCTTCGACCTAGCTGTGGCATCAAAGTGGCATGGCTGCGAAAGCGGCGGAGGACTAGGAGTCTTTGACCTAACTGCGGTAGGATCTGCTGTTATATTCTGTATGGTAACATGGACTTCAGGTGATGATGCCAACCTTGAGTGACGAGGCTTTTTGGTTGGGCCATGGTCAAAATTGAGGCAGTGAGGTGGGTTGTAGATTGTTGCATGACCGAGAGCCTAACCCAGTTAAGTTTTTCTCTCTCTCTCATGGATGTGAGACTTACAATCTTTTTAGCCCAGAGAGTCATCTCAGCGTGATCAAGTCGACAATGGTTATCATAGCCACTTGTGTGATCTATGAAACAATGACCATGGTGAAGTTCGCATCAAATCTGGCTCTCAAGCTGTTTGTAAGCTTTGAGTTGCGTCACATCCTCGTCACTTGATGCTGGAGGGATATCATCTGCGTGTGTCCTCTTTTTTGCTTTGGTGGTAGTAGTCTGTTTGACCTTGTGGTAACTGTAAGTTATTTTCGTTTATGTGACACAGATAATCACTTACTGCTGCATTCTTTACCTCTAAGGCAACGACTCGTGTGCGCGCATTGAATGCTTTGTGACAAAGACGGTCCATGGCAATACTGAATGCTTCCGCATCGTTCAGTTGAGTAGCTCTACTGTTGTCCCCCACAAATTTATACACAAGTTGGACCTCGTCAGCAGCACTATCAAGGAATGCAAGAACACGACTTTTGAAGTCCTCCCAAGGCATGTCTGTCTCACCACGAAAGCTGCGCTTCATGTCATCAGCAACAACATCAATATCAAAACTAAAAACTGTAAGTCGGTCAGTATTGATATGGTGACCAAATCAGGCTCATACCACCAGGGCGTGGTTTAGGATTTGGTCGCAACCTCAATGCTTGGGACGATGCTGGTGCTGCTGGTGCTCTCAATGATGCTGGCGCTCTCAATGATGCTGGCATTGCTGGAGCTTCCAAGTCCGGTCGCATTATTGACAATGCTGGGGTTGTTTCAATGTTTGGCCGCATTGGAGGGTACTGTGGATACTGGACAAAATGCGGTGGAGCATAATGGTGTAAGGGTGGCGCATAGTGGTGTGGTATTGGCGGGTAATGTTGCATGAAAGGTTGAGGGTGCTGTGGCGGCTGTGGTGGTGGATAGCGACGAGGATGAAGATACATATTGGGTGCGTTGCCTGTGCCAGAACCTAGAGGGGTACTTGGTGACATGGTTGGGAAGATGGGCTTCAAACTTGTGTGTCGAGGAGGCTCTTATAGTTTTTTTTTCACCGTATTGTACCATAATAATTGACATATATATCTGTGAACCCGCAGCACACTCTGTCGGGACAGAAAATGATCACTTTGTTTTATTTTATAAGTCGATTTTACTGGTGAGTGTCAAGCGTGTGCACGGACCATGTTTGCTCATATATAGCACGACAGATTACAACACCTTTCTGTCACCTTCTACAACAATGCCATCACCCGTAACTCCACCAAACAGACATCTTACCCTCCCTTGTAATCCTACCTCTCCCTCCAATGCTTCATTCTTTTATAGAATAACAGTTGGCAATAACGTCTCAGATGATACACTGAAAGCATGTGCTGATCTCTTCAGCTCCAACTACGGTATTTGGGGCAACAAAGCAAGTAAAATTTCTACTTTCACCAAAGCTGGTCAGCAATTAATATACATCCTTGGTCATTGCAGTGCTGAGTCTTTTATATAGGGAAAAAGGTGAAGATGACCAGCGCAAGACTATGAGCCCAATGTTTGTCTCACCCAGAGAATACTGTCCTGGTGACCTGCCACCTCCAGGTTGATCCGCTTGAGAGTGAACGTCCCAAACTCTGTGGTCATGCATTTGCTTCCATGTGGGATTATGGTGAAAACAAAAGTAGGTGTCCCACAACTTTCTCTCGCAAAGCTCACCTTCTGATTTTGTCTAAGTTGGCTGGGTGACTCAACTTGTTGTTGATGAAGCAGTCCGTCAGCGTTATGTTGCGACACAGCTCTTGCAAACACTCAAAGTCCATGCCCCATTCTCCCGCATCAACATCGTTGGTCTGGTCTCATCCCACCCTGCTGCTTGCAATGCTTTGGCGAAATATGCTGGTAAGTTGATGTTATCACTCTCATGGATTTCGGATATCATAACTAACAACATGAAGTGGCTGATCTCAAAGATGTCGACTTGGACTTCATTCGTGTTCATGCTAAGGGGATTCTGCAATCCTCCCCCATCAGTTATCTGAATGACGCTCAACTGAAGGGGGTACTCTTTGAAGATAACTGTGATAATGGATCCATCTCATCTGTGTTCACCAAGTTCTATGTTGACCATACCGAGCCTTTGAAGGTGCTGGCACATTACAAGAATAAAGGTCAATGATGCTTGGGTGAGCTCGCTGATGGACATGAGTTTCTCACTATTTTTCCTATCACACCTCTGAGCCCAATTTCACCCATCCGATTACGTAATTCAAAGTAGAACTACTACTACATCTGTCGGAGCATCAAAATTTAAATACTGCTGTGTATGTAGTGATTTTTTTTTGGCCTAGCATTATGCAAACGGCTGTAACCTATGTTAAAAATCAAGTAGTTTCATAGGGTTATTAACAAGCATGTTATTAACATGTTATTAACAGTCACATGACCTAAATTTTGAAAATTTCGCTACAGCTACTACCAAAATTCGTCCCACTCGTTGTCCATGCCTTCTAGGTCAGTGTCATCCTCTGTAGCATCACCTTGAGTGCTACACAGGCCATTGATAGGACTTTCCTTGTGTTCATCAGACAAGGCCTTGGTGACAATTAGTGTGTGAAGGTTTGCATCTGCTTCAATGTCGAAGGTTGAATCCTCTGCTGGTTTAGCTGCTAGCATCTCATCAGGCCAAGTGTCTTCTTCATCTTTGAGGATTTCTTCCTGCTCATCTGTGCCCACAGATAGATAGCTGCCAGTGGGTTCATGGCTTCAATGAGCAGCTGATTGTTTGGGTGAGGAAATGATGGAATCAAGGTCGCAGAATGAAATGTCTGGATGTCATCTTTCAACCATTTTCTAAGGGGCGTGAGTTATCAATACAGGCCACTGAATAGGACACTGACCTTTGGATCATACATATACCATTGTCAAATCTGAGTCATGTCCACCAACGACCAGACATGTTGACAGTTCCTGGCTGGTGTATTCATCCTCGTGAATACTGACATTGTTTGTTCCTTGGGCACAGATGAGGGCTTGATTGAATAAATTTTTCTGCAATACACTGGAGATAAAGCTTGAGTTATGAGTAGTCAGGACTGGCTGAAACTCACAGCAAGTATGGAGCCTTCAGGTATCTTCATCAAGTGAGTCCAGTATGAGAGGACGTCCTGACCAGCATCCATCATTGTGTCAAAAGGGTATTGTCCTTTCACATAGCACTCAAACTGGCAAATGAAAGCTTCATGAACATCAGCAGCTGTTTGTCCTTTGAGTGTGGGGTTGTGCTGGGACTTGAACTTGGCTTCGATGACAATTTTGAGGTACTTGAAAACTTGGACATAAGTTGGTGATGTGAGGATATCTGGCGTGGCCATTGAAGGAATGCGGGGGATCTTGATTTTGAGAGAGAGTGGGTTATGCAGGATTGCATAATGCAGACGAGCAATATCTGTGTCGGAAGATGATAACAGAGGGAATTTCATTGGTTGGACAAAATGAGCAAGGGCATTGATGGCTAAGACACCGCAGGAGTGTGTATCCTCCTGACGGGCAATCTGTAGGTCATCCCATGTCAAGGGAGTCAGTGAATGGTGTGAGAGCCTCTTAAGGTTCGAGTGCATTGGGGATGAGAACTAGAAAGTAAAACTTCAGTCTTTATTGAAAGAACTCATTAAGTATGGTATGTACCTAGAAAGTAAACTAGTAAATGATTAGTATTGTGTATATGATAAGTGAGAATGCTAAGTACTTACACTTCAGTCTTTATTGAAAGAACTGAAGTGTCTCGTTCTAACTACTTCGTCTTTTATACTACAAAATATTCTGATTGCTATGTACTGGTAAGTCTTTTAACCATTGCTTGATAATGGGCTGACTACGACAAGTCGGCGTTCTGGCTTGTCCGCGATGACACTTGTAACACATGATATGAACATTAGTCATTGTATCTTATCCTCGACGTCCAACACTCTCCCTCAAGCGTTATCGAGTCCCATCATTGTGCGTAGTTTCTGGAGATGAGGTCGTGCAAGAGGTTTGGTGAGTGCATCTGCTATATTGTCATCTGTTGGACAATAACGAAGTTTGAATAGGCCATTCTTGATGTGTGCGTGGACGAAATGATAACGAAGATCAATGTGCTTCGTTCGAGCATGAAATTTGTTGTTGGATGCGAGAGCTATAGCGGTGTAGGAAACATTCTCGCTGCAGCCCTGCAGAGCCACATATTACGGAGTACGTTGTCGATCTTCGTTGCTGATCAGTTGTAAACCACAACAAAACAACAAACCTAGCAACACTACTGCTCAGTGGTCCTTATGCTGAGAAGCACTGGATACAGTAGTTGTTCAGTTGGGTGGCCTGACCCTTGGTAGTGCACCACACACTTCGAGTGTGAGGGGTTTAGGTGTTGGGGGATAGTAGATGAGCACAACTAAGTCTGGAGTGACCTAGCTGTGTTGGAGGACGAAGAAAGAAGGCAGCAAAGATGATGGACTGGACTGAAAGAATAGAATGGCAGTGGGACAGTGTTCCAGGTGAACAAGGTCCAAGAAGATGTGGGGGATGAAAAATGCGAAGCCAACTGAGGCTTCAGAGAGAACTGAACATGAAATGGTGAACTGGATGAGTTTATTGCTCTGTAGCTAAAGTACAGGGTTTATATAGAGTAGAGTACCTGCGTACGTCTGTGTATGCAAAGCAACGCTCCAGGCAATGAGTAGGGCAATGAAGAGGGCAATGAAAGGGGGGAATGGAATGAATGTGCTGCGCTTCAGGGGTAATGACTGAGCAATTTCGAAAAATAGAACAAATCCTATGCATAAGAATGGAGGATGAGTCATAGGGATAAAGAATGAGTCATAAAGACAAAGAATGAGTCAGAGAATGAAAAAGCGATGATAAAGCAGGGCTGTGACCATTACAAACCATGACTCATGACCTGAGTCACCATGACCAATTGCTATGCAAGCATGACAAAGTGCTGTGCGGTGATGATGCAAGAGCTGTGATGCAGCAATGACGCAGCATATGGGCAGTGGAGAATGGAATGGAGTGATGATGCTATGATGCCATGATGGTGTGATGATCCGAATGCTCTGCTGCAGAGATGTCATGTAGTTGTTGGTGCAGAATGTCGACATGCAGGGATCATGGGATATACACAGTCTGTAAGACGCTTCCCCAGCATGATAAAGGGATTGGTCATCTGCATAGGGACTTGGTTGTTTGCAATCTCTGGTGAGCGTTAGGATGGAATGGCATGGTGTCCACAGTGATCATGAAGGTGAGGTGCGAGTGGATAATGGTTTGAATGGTTCGACGAATATAAACTGCTGAAGAGGATTGGAAATGGTAGGGTGATGAGGACAGGATGAATAAAGACGCGGTTTTCGACATATTGGTGCAATTTGGCATGGTCTGGCTGATGCTGAGGTTGTCTGAGAGTGTAGTGGGTGAAGATGGGAGAGCGTTGGAAGTGTGTGAATGGGGGAAAGGTGAATAAACCTCGTTGAATGCAAAATGCCGTAAAAATGCGGGATGCCGTAATACTGTTGAAAATCGCTGAAAAATCGAAAATTTAAAGGAAAGGAAGGGAAACAAATGAAAAGGTGAGTAAGGAATGATATGGGAAATGAAGATATAAATAAAAAACCATGTTCTCGCTACCAAACACGTTTGGTGCATGACAACGTCGAAAGCCCAGTTGTCCAGACATCAGTACAGTCACTCCCAGTCATCTCCGACAAAACCCGCTCAAACCCGATGCTTTCCCGCGCTCTCCGAGCCTCGGACCCGCCGGAGATGCACTGGACCCGCTCGCATACCTTCAGAAACCCGTCCATCCTATGTCCTGTCTGTTCCGTCCAACCCCACTGGTGCGTAGTAGCTTGTCTCCCATGGCTGATGCAGTAGGCAGCGTTATTACCTGTGTTCCCACAAGTCCGCAGTGCCTCATGTCAGTTTACATACCTTCGGACCCGATGTTTTCCTGTTTTTGATATTCCGGATTTCTACGTAGCTAGTTATATAGGACTGGTAGTACGACCAAGCACTCATTACTTTACTGTAGGTGGGACTTCCCATCTACTTGGTCACATACCTGTCATTACCTGTTACCTGGCTGAATATACCTGGTTATCACCTGTTCCGCACCTGTTCCGCACCTGCTTTGCACCCGAAACCCTTGCCATTCGTTTTCCCTGACTTTCCCTTGTTTCCGGACATAGTCCGACGCTTTCCGAACCTGTTCCCTTGCTATTACCCATAACCCGACGACCCGAAGCCCCAGACCCGCTTTTCCCGCGCCTCGGACTTGGTAGTATACCTTCGGACCCGACATTTTGACCTCCGGACTTGGTCCGCATACCTTCGGACTTGTTCCTTTACCTTTCTGTGACCTTAGATACTAACTATCAGACTTATCTCAGTAGCAGACCCCTTTAGGGTCGAACGTTCTTGTCTTGCAAGAGAAGCAGCAGGCATAGCAAAGACCCAACATTATATCCGCCTACTGTGGAGTTGTTTCCCACAGCGGCTTGATTGTCCAAGTAGATGGGGATGGATGGTGTGGAGATATCATAGAGCTCTGAGGTGAGTAATGATATATATAATATCTCTCAAATTGCGACCATTAACACTATGTATTCTGCTTCAGCTGTCAATAGGGCAATAATAGGTTGTTTGCGTGAACTCCATGCGACAGGTCCCCCATTCAGCATCATGATGTAACCCGATATTGAGTGCCTGTGAGTCTGTGATGCCCAGTCAGCATCTACATAGACTTCTAGTCCAGCGTCTGTTGTTCCCAAAGTAAGTTTCATCTCTTTAGTGGCTTGGAGATGATGAAGGACTTGTTTGACAGCTTCCCAATGTAAGTGACCTGGATTTCGCATGAATTATGACAATATTGACACTGTAAATGCAATGTCTGGTCGTGTACTGGTCGCCGCATACATTAATGATCCAATAGCTCGTTGATAAGGTACATCTCGCATATCCTCTAATTCTGTGTGTATAGATGGACATTGATCTGTTGATAGCATGGTTCCTGGGTTCATCAGCATCTGTGCTGTCTTAGCGTCTTGCATATGGAATCATTCGAGAATGGTCTTGATATAGGCCTTTTGTGATAGTGTGATGGTACGTCCTGCTCTATCGTGCTCGACTTTCAATCCTAACAGCCAATTTAATTCTCCCAGGTCTGTGATTTCGAAGTACTTCTTCAACTCGGCCTTGAACCATTCAATGTCACGTCAGTGTTTCGACATTACGGCCATGTTGTTGACTGACACAGTAATGACCATATGCTTCTCTGGTCCATGATAGTAGTAGACTGCTTGATCAATTTGTGAGCGACTGAATCCTATTTTTGTGAATGCGCTTGCTAATTCTTCCGACCATTCAAAACCGGCTTGTTTCAAGCCATATAAGCTTCGTAATAGCTTTAAGACTTTTCCTTTCTCATCCCTAAGTGTTGCATTTAGGTAAGCACTTTTGATATCTATTTGATGAATTTCCCAATTGTGCTGAGCTGCCATTGCTAGGACAGTCCTAATTGTTGCCATATTTGAGGTAGGTGCAAATGTTTCGTTGTAATCGAGTCCATACTGCTGTTGCTGACCATTTGCAACTAGACGTGCACGAAGCTTGAGCTTCTCGCTGTTTGGTCCTCGTTTCGTGGCTAGAACATAGTGACAAGGAATTATGTTTGTGTTTTTCGGTGCGTCTACTATTTCCCATGCATTGAGCTTCTCAAGTTGACTTATCTCATAGTCTATTGCTTCCTGCCACTTGATTGCATCTGGGCCATTTAATGCCTGCTGCAGGGTAGGTTCGGGTTCTGCTGCCGCGAGCATTATATGTGGGAGATTCTCTCTGGTAAGTGAATTGTCGTCTAGTAGATCTAATTCTGATGTTTCTAGTAAATCTGCAATTGCAATTGAAGCTGTTTCGCCATCGTTAAGTGCTTTATAGTATCCTGGAGGTGGTCGTACTCAAGTTGGTCTAGGAGTAGGAGGTATTGGCAATGTCTGTGGGGTCCTCAGAGGTGTCTTCAGAGGTATGGTTTGTACTGGTGGCTTGATGTTCTGGATGTTACTAATGCTGCTAACAGTGCTTGGTACTGGGTGTAATGACTCCCCCTCATCCGGTACGTCAGGAGCAACAGTAATGTCTGAAGGCATGAAACTAACATTTCGTTCGACAGATACTATGCGCCGTTTTGCTGGCCAATATATCCAGTACCCTTTGCTTTGGTCATTGACACCGACAAAAATAGCTTCTTCAGCATGTGACTTGAGCTTCCCCGCATCCTGCAAGTGAACATAGACTTTCTCCCCAAACTCATGTGCTGATGTTAAGTTTGGTTTAGTGCCATGAATGAGTTCATATGGAGTATGACCAGGGATTGCCCTTGAAGGTAGATGGTTTTTCAACCACGTCATGTAATTAATAGCCTCCGCCCACAGGAATTTTGGTAGATTTTGTGTGAGTAGCATTGCACGAGCATGCTCAACTAGGGTTCAATTGAGTTGTTCTGCGACTCCATTCTGTTGCGGGGAATGATGTACTGTGAGTTGCCTCTCTATCCCATTATCCTTCAAGTACTGATCAAATTCTGCACTCAGGTATTCTCCTCCTCGATCCAAATGAACTTTTCGCAACTTGGTGCCTGGGTGCTGTCGCGCAAGGTTGATTTCATAATGTTTGAATGCAGTAAGTGCTTCGCTCTTGTGTTTCAAAAATTAAACCTTTGATTCGCGGCTATAGTCATCAGTGAAACTGATGTAATATGAACATCCACTGATGCTCGCAGTCTGCGCTGGTCCCCATAAATCAGTATGGACTAATTTGCCATAAGTCTTCGCTCGACTTTTGGACTCTGCAGGAAATGATTGACATATTGACTTTGCTTGTGTACAGGCTTCACAAAACTTGGGTTTTGAAGCAAGATCAAGGTCTACACCTTCGACTAGCCCATGTTTGACTGCGTCAAGGACTGCTGCTTGAGACACATGTCCAAGTGCACGATGGAGTTGATTGATGGTAAGTTTCATCTTCGCAAGATTAACTTGACAGAAATTTGCACTAATGCTGTATAGGCCATTTATGTGAGGTATTATGCCAATTACGGCTTGTTTCGGAGGTGGGGATAGGAGTTTGCAGGTTTTGTCTTCAAAGACAACCGAAAATCCGGCCACTGTTATATGATTGGTGGAGATGAGAGTGTAGGTCATATTTGGCACATATAATGCATTTTTCAGCATGACCATGGTCTGACTCTCTCCGTTTGGCAGGTTTAACTTCACATCTCCCTTTCCAGTAGCACTAATCTTTGATCCATCAGCCATATGGATTTCTTGGGGTTCAATAGGGGTGAAATTGGTAAATTTCATGTGGTCTGGACAGAAGTGTGAAGATGCGCCGGAATCTATAATAGCTTCATGCTTCTTGATAGATAGATTCTGTTTTGTCTCGTTGACTACAGCTGTGCTCGTGAATGCATAGTTTTCCGGCTGTTCGGTTCCTGTGGCTGTGTTCGCAGCTTGCTTCCGCCAATTTCCTTCTTGGTTCTGCTTCTGATTTGGACCCTGACCTTCTTTTCCTCCCCCTGATCTCCAACAGTCCTGCTTATAATGTCCTTTTCGGTTACAATTATAGCAGACCGGTTCCTGACCATTCTGGTGCACACTATTGGCACTTCCGCGTTTTCGTCTCCACCCATTCTTGTTCGCTGACAAAGCACTGCCACTTCCTTTCTTGGCCTTGTTGTCAGTCAGCTGCCTATGCTCATACTCCTCAGTGATAAGGTTTATCAGTTCGTATGGGGTGATTATCTTCTGATTAATCCTGGCTGTGGCATTTATTGACGAGAGTAATGGTCTGTAGGTTTCGGGGAGTGATCCTATGATTATGGCATAAAAATCTTTTTCATCAATCGAGGCCCCCATTCCTGCGAGAGATTCGCGTAACTGTAGCATTTCACTAAGGTGAGTCTTGGCATCTTCGCCCTCTTCGCATCACATATCATGAAGTCAGCGTCTCATATCTATTTGGACTAGCTCGGTTTTTCCTTCATGTATGGTGCATATCTCGGTCCATATCTTGGCTGTGTTTTCGAGCTTCTGGACCTGCAACAATAGTTGATCAGAGATCATACTAAATAATTGTTGCTTTACAAGTGAGTCCTTCATATAGAATTCATCAATCTTGTCTCCTAATTCCTCAATCTCGGTATCCGATGCTGCACTCTTGTCTGCCTTGATCGGCTTTCCATTCGAGTCAAGCTCGAATGGTTTAGGTTTCTTTGCTCGACCATCAGCATATTGCATCAGACCTCGTGTGCCAATCGCCATCAATGCTCTCTCCTTGTAAGTGATCCAATTTGATCCATCTTCTGCTAATTTGGGGACATTGAATAGTGACAAGTTGTTACCAGGGTGCATAGTATCCATGGTCGATCCAGGGCTCATAACCTCTTAAGGTTCAAGCGCGTTGGGGATGAGAACTAGAAAGTAAAACTTCAGTCTTTATTGAAAGAACTCATTAAGTATGGTATGTACCTAGAAAGTAAACTAGTAAATGATTAGTATTGTGTATATGATAAGTGAGAATGCTAAGTACTTACACTTCAGTCTTTATTGAAAGAACTGAAGTGTCTCATTCTAACTACTTCATCTTTTATACTACAAAATATTCTGATTGCTATGTACCGATAAGTCTTTTAACCGTTTCTTGATAATGGGCTGACTACGACAAGTCGGCGTTCTGGCTTGTCCACGATGACACTTGTAACACGTGATATGAACATTAGTCATTGTATCTTATCCTCAATGTCCAACAGAGCCACCAGTCAATGGCTGTCTTCAGCCTACTTGGAATAGCTGCGCCAAATGAGTCCCCATAAAGGACTTTCTGGTCCACTGCATTGATCAGAACTATGGTCCAATGGTTCTCGTCAATATGACAAGGGATACCAAGGCTTTTGCATCCCACGAGGTCAAATAAGCTTTCTCAGCATGCTCGTCATGTGCGAGTAAGAGTAATGGTATAAAATATGCAGTTTCGAAGCTATGCTTCAATGCCACGTCCTCATCTGCATACATGACATCCAACATCATGTTCAGGTTTGTATCAGTTAACCATTTTTGTGATGCGAAATTCGCAAGGTCATGGATGGGTGACCAATCGCAGAAACCTTTCATAGAACCTGACCAACACAATCCACTCAAGGCAAAATGGAAGGTAGAGGCCACTGGATTAGGTTGATGTTTGGTGAGGAAGGCTTCCGCCTGTCGCCAGTTGCTTTGGATGTCCAAGAGAGTATAGGCTTGGCGCCAAAACATCAGAATCCAGAATGGAAAAGGTTGTTCAATGTCGGCATGGGCATAGATAATAGACCGGCTACCACCCAATATTGCATGTTGCACCCCTTCTAGGAGCTTGCGCAGAACCACAAGCCAGGGAAGCGGCTGCGTGTGGAGATAATTGAGATATAAGCCATCCTCAGGTGGGGAGTTAGTGCTGAAGTATTTGCACAATGGCGGAGCAGTGGTAATTGAAGCTGACGGGAGTGAGAATTGAAGGAATGACAAGACAGACAGATTCTTGTCTGGGAGAATAATAGATTGCACTGATACAGGAATAATGAGAATATCATCTGAGGCCCCGTGTCGACGACGCCAGCCATTTCGAGTGCTTGACTGGTGCAAGAGGGAGGGAAAACAAGTTGCAAACTTCGTTGCGAGACACTCGAGTCCCATGTCAGACAACAGCTTGCTTCTCCAGGCTATCATGTCATTTTAATGCATTAAAGCATGATAGGTACAAGACAAATGTATTGCATTAACCATTGTAACTATCAGCAACCTCTTACATAATATTACATAACATCTAAATGAAAATCATTTTTTGTTAATCCGAGACAGAATATAGTCCTAGCTAAGCCTACTAACTAACCCCTAACCACTAACAACTAACCACTAACCCTCTAACCTCTAACCTCCAACAATCTAACATCTAACATCTAACAATCTAACCTCTAACCTCCTCTAACCCCCTCTAACTAAGATTAATAATTATCATAAATTAATTCATTAGCCATTACAATTGTTAATGCAATACTTGTATCTTGTAATTACAATAGTAATGCATTATTCCCAGGCTATCCTGTCGCTTCTCTGCAAGATTTGCGTTGCAAACTTCTAAGTCAATGATCTGCGAGGAACAGCAGAAGGTCGGAAGGCGACTCACAAAGACTATGGGGGTCAATAGACTTATTAACACCATGTCACCCCCCCACGGCCGTGTTCCTGTTATTAACATGTTAATAACATGTTAATAACACACCTTTCTTAGCAGTGTTATTAACAACCCACTTTTCGTCCGTACCCTAATATGCATGCATTGTGCATGTGCATGTGTGTATACTGTAGGTCCATAACTTCTGCATTTGCACATATGTTAACTTTATTCCGAGTCAGTCCAGTTGAACCACACACATCTTCTCCTCCGCCCACCATGTCATTCATCCCCACCATGACCCCTGCTCAATACAATCATTCCCTTGTGTTTCAAGTTGGCCCACAACTGTATCTCCCATGGGCTACAACATGACAACTCTCCGAGTCATAAAGGATCATGACAATGTGTTCTCAAAACACATACAACAATGTGATTGAATTTGAATGGTACCTCTCAGTCCGCATTGACCCAATCACAGACCTTATATCTACGACGTCACCTGTCCCTGCGGTATTGATGTATCAGTCTCTATAGTTATAGTAAAGCCCTATCAACTAGACCCTCATGCGGAAGTCACACATCCGCGCACTTAACCCAATCTACAAGGCAGGAGGATGGTAGTCTAGCCTCGGTCTTCGAGTATGATCTCACCCACCCGCTCAACAAGTCCACCATACCTCTCGCCCGCAACTCACTCCGCAAGGTGCGCAATATACATCCTGATGTACTCAGATTCATCGATGTCGTAGACTTGTAGAAACCGATTCAGCCATTTGCATCATGACCGAAAGGGTTCGCCCTATCCCAATCAACCTCCAATGGCCCACGCGAGCGGGAGGGCTGGCTGATTTGGGGACTACACCGGATTTCAGTTAGAATTGCTCTTTCCATCCGCGTTAAATCTTACTTACATTCTGAGTCAGGTTGCTCTTACTTTTCTGAATGATTCTGCTTCTTTCACCCATGGCAATGTTCGTCCAAATGCCATCTTTATCACTCCTTCAGGAGAGTGGAAGTTGGGAGGTTTCGAGGTGTTGAGTAATTCGAAAGATGACCTTTCTGTTATACATGTGCGTTCTTCTCCAGTATCTCGTGCGTGCCTCCATAACCAAGGGCGGCCTCATGCCAGACGCAATGGCTTGCGCACCCCCAGAAGTCAAGAAAGTGGGTTGGTCTGCCCTCAAAGAGTGCGTCCTCGTACCCGACACCCCTACATCATTCAGCCGCCTTTCTAATGTATGAACAGCGTACCAATATCAGCCGCGGATGGTTGCGCTCTCGGTCTACTTCTACACGCGGTCTTCAATCCCACCCACCCTCCACCACCGACTGCACAGCCGCCTCATCCACCACCTCAAGTCTCTTCCAGAGGTGCAACACCCTCGTCAACTCAGCGACGGGCGCAGCGTCCGCTCTCACAGGGTGGGCCGTATTGTCCCTCGGTAAAAATGTACGTGTCATTTGCTTTTCCTGAGATTGATGACTTACAAAGATGTACCGCACAGCTTGCCCTTGCTGACGTGCAAACGACGATCTCAAGTACTATCGACGGATCAACATTGGCACCAAATCTCAATGGGCGCGCTAGTCCTTTACCTTTGTCATCTGCTTCTCCCTCCGTGAATCCATCAAGAAGCAAAGGCCTGCACTGCGCTCGCGCAGGGGAGACGTCCAAGGGCCCTGGGAATCGCCCTGGATAGCGCACCCAATGTGACAAACGTTGAGGGGGCTAAGGCTAAGGTGACTCTATTGTTGCATGACACCACACTCATACGCTGACATTTGCGCAAGAACCTGACACTGCAGACCGTTGTTTCAATACTGAATAGCACGAAATCGTCAGAAATAAACAATGCCGTGAAAGCGCTCTCCCAGGATGCTCAGGATATTTTTATGAAATACCTTTACAAGGATATGGGGATGCTGGGCTGGGGTGATGTGAGCGGAAGCGGCGTGCTCTTGGGGTGGCATGAAAAGGTGCGTCTGGAGCTTGCTTTCCATCTAAACTTCCTAACCCAAATATTCCAGCTGACGGAAGTCGCTGGCACTGGCTGTATTGTACGAGTAATGACTGATCGAAGAACTGTATGGATGAGCATACCACCAACCGCTAATGCATCCAGCATCGCGGCAGAATGAACTTCAACATTATTATTCTGATTGATGGTAGACTAACGTTTCAGATTCGACTATAAATTCGACTACAAGTTACTACAAGTACATTTAGGAAGAACATTGCAATATTACATCATGATCAAGGCTAGTGTTGATACAAACGCTGTTGACCAGAACTGCAGTCAGTCAGGTCCCAGACTGGCAGAAAAGCGCCGAAACTTGCGCTAAACGAACCTGGTGCTCAGTCGAGAAAATCCTCCTCAGTCAGAACGCGGCCATTGAATACCTTTCCGAGGTGAGTTGGCAGATACCCTATGCCTTTCCTTCTCATTCCGAACAACTCCTTCAACGGAGGAAGCTGGGATCGTTTGAACGAGCATGAAGTTCTTGCGGGGGGGCGATTCTTCTCGCTGATGAATCCATCACTGTCGACTATCAAGTCCTCGTCCCTCAAATCCGGCGCGTTGAGCCCCAAGAAGCTGCAAGTGCGGAGATACATATCGTAACTGGAGAAATAGAGTTGGCCTGCAAAAAGGTTAAGCTGGCAAATTAACGATTCCGATGGTGTCAGATGTGGCGTAGAAGGAACACGGTAGAGGCGAAGATCATCGCATGCCTTCATTGTGTTTGTGGTGCGAGGAGTATAGACGCACAAGTGAACTGCATTGCTGTTGCGGATCTCAGGCAGTAGTGTGTCCACTTCGTTCGGGCTCATGACTACAAGCACTCCAGTGTCACTGGATACGATCCAATTGACGGGCCGCAAGTATTCGTCCGCTTTCTGGATGGCAAGGAAAGTCCCCACCGTACGAGCGAAGTCACGGGTGACTAAAACATTCTGTGCCCAACGATCGCTCTCATGAAATTCAGCAGCAGTGTTGACAAGGCTGGATAGCACTGGAATGAAGGCGGGGGATCCTGTAGAAATTCGGCCGGTCTTGACGAATCGACGAACGTCCACATGCAGGTCCTGAGCTGCAGGTTTTACTTTGGGCGGTCTTTGAACTTGACGTTGTATCTCTACCTCGTGGACTACTTCGTGGACTACTTCCCTTTCTAGTTCCTCATCCATGCTCCTTTCGGGTCCCGATAGAACTCCGAGTTCCTCGCACTTCCTTCGAATACTTGTATCGCAAACCTGGGATACCTGTGAGGAATTGCGTGGTGCGTACATATCCTGTAATGAGCGCTCCCCTGGCTGCAACCAGGCTGTTTTCAGGGTGGAGATCGAAGCAGCAGGGGCGCGCGAGAAGCGAGTCCATGTGGAATGTCGTGCATTGAAATCCGATCCCTGTCGAACCCAGTGTGATGCACGCATCTGGATATCAATACAAGTTTCGAGCATCGTCCAGTGCAAAATATCTGCCGCATCGACATCGTCGGTATCAGCTTTCCGAGTCGCTGAACGGATGCTTCGGTCAACTTCCGTCGGAGCGAGGAACATCACTGAGTGCCCATTGCCCAGCTTCCGCATTCGCATGCATCCTGTGTCATTGGTTATCATCATAACTGGTACGCATCATTCTTGAATCACAAACCTTGCATCAGGCGGTCTTTCGTGACCTTGGGACCAAGCGTGACAGCAGCTCGGAAACCGGAAGGGAGTTTGACATCGGTTCCTCTAGTATGTGCGTCGTCCAGATATATCACGCACTGGTCAAGCTGTTGGGCAAAGGGGGACGACACAAGGGGCTCGACTGTCCCATCCCGACTAACGACAACAATTTCATCGTCGTCGTTCACGAAGACTGCAGCTTGGGCGTCGCGCTTGGCACGAAGCCATGCTTGGGCCAATTCCTGATTCTTCAATTCAAGCATCTGCGCTCCCACGTCCAGGAGCACGCGGACCTCGGGGGTTTGTGCGATTAAGGTGTTGATGAAATGTTGCACGTGTTGACCAGACGGTATGCATCTGTAGTAATTGTTTTCCGGGCGCAAAAGGAACGCCAGGACTCGGGCATTCGTGCTGCGTTGATAGTCGAGGTCATGCTGCACCATCGAGCTTGGTAACAAATAACGATTGTCATTTGTACCAGAAAAGCCGGTTGTGAGATGTGTCTTCTCTTGAGCGAGATCCCACCCAGAGCAGGTGAGTTTACTGGGGAATCCCTTGGCTTCCTTTGGAAAAACTACTCGAGACAGGTAGAAATCTACGACTGCCTTGTTGAGTTCGAACAGTTGCTGAAGGTCACGGACCTGCTCTGCGGATTCCGTATTGATCCCGCCAATGTGACGCAGACTTTCTGGGACGGACTGAAGTCCATGCACCCAGGATTCATACTCGAGGGTGGGATTATCCTGCTTCAGCAGGAGCTCGAAGCACAACATCAGCTGCTGGAGCGTGAGACCACCATAATAGTATGACAGGCACGTGAGGGTGACAGCGACGTCCGGATGGCCAAACTGTGCCCGCAGCGAGGGCATGTCTTTGGCACGGAATGGAACGGCTAGCATCATTCGTTTTGATGCGAGGCCATAGTCCACGCGCCAGCGACGTTCTTTGAGGGCGTAAACCAAGATACCACATGCCAACAATCCACGCAGGACTAGGAGGCCGGGCCAGACAGCAGTATATTTATAATGCTTCTCCACTAGCCTGATACAGTCGTCAGATGTCTTCTCAGTTGCGATGAACTGGCGGACAGCTTCCTTCACGCAGAAAGATGCTTGGTCGAAGCTGATGTTGTCAAGTGCGCCACTGATGACATCCTGTGCGATCCATTCCACCAATGCATCACCTGCTGTCGGGTGCAGAACTCGAACGAAGGGAAACACTCCGGGCTCGCGAGTAGACACTTCTGAGTAAGGGGGAAATTCACTCATCAACCTGGCGGTGTGCTTCGCGACAAGACTCAGCACTTGTTGTGTTGTCGTCCACCTTTCAGGATGACCTTGAAGCGACCTTTGGTAACCCACAGTGTACACCAGCTGGTAGCGGACGTGCAGAATTTCATCACTTTCGTCCAGGATGTCGCGTGTGTGATTGTCGAGCCACAACTGAGTCCGCAGCATATCTTTAGCAGCTTCAGTCTTAGGGGGCAGCTGACGGTCAACAGCCATCAATTGGAATGATAGAATATGGTCCGGTTCCACGACCAAAATGCCCTTGGCATCCATGCATTCTTGCATCAGGTCACGATACATCTGAACATTCGATGAGTCGATAGAGACTGCGCGGGAGAATGGGATATAGAAGATGCGCCTCTGCGCAAGGCCACTTAGACGTTCAACAAGGAGCTGGAACATCTGAGCTGACAACGATTTCAGCACAATTATGCGGACGAGTTTGTGGCCATCAGAAAGCGCGGCTGCTGCGAGGGGAACGATCACGTAGGATTTGCCTTCGCCCATGTTCAACTGGAAAGAAGTATTTCGTCTTGTGCTTGGCGCCATCATCTCCAGCGCAACCTTGACCTGGACAGGCCGTGCCAAGAACTGACTTTCAATCTGTGAATGTCATTATCAGTTCACGTTCACGATTGATTTCTTTACAGCGTACCTGTATTAGAAGCCAGTCAGGGTACAGCGCCGGATCAAATCCCTCGTGGTCTTCGCTCTCCAACTCCTTGAAGAACTCGACCCAGTTTTCATTAACGGCAAAGACCAACAGCCTTCGCGAGCGTTGCAGTTGCAACAGTATCTGTGTCAGGTGGACAAGGGTAGTACGCCAAGCCTTCCCTAGAGAATTTCCTGCTGCAGAAGCCATGCGAGTGAAGAGGAAGTTTGGTGTAACTCGAGGCCATAATCCAGCATTGTATAACGTGTTCTCAGCAGCAGAAACAGGGGAGAGGGCGTGTAATATAGTTGCGAGTGAATCTTGGAATTGCTGACTATGAACAGAATGGTACTCAAGCAGCAGTTCTATCGTGTACGGCGTAGAATCTGGTGGGGCAACAATCTTTTCGTCACAGTAAATCGACCTGCTCTGGTTCAGATCATCGGCGTATTTGCGGCGAAACTTGTCACTTCCTCGTGCGCGAAAGTTATTGATCAACTGTTGCAACCTCGCTGCAATTTGGGAGTCTGGAGGTACCAAATCTCTCCAATTGGCATTGGGCAGAACTTGGGAAGACCCGCACATGCTTATCACAGGCGGATCTCTATCAAACAGGTACTGGGCACCAACGAACGAGACTGGCGACGCAACACTCGAGTCCCCAAGGTGGGAATTAAGATCATATTGAGAGGGTAGTTTCGAAGGAGTATTGAGAGTGTAGAACCGTTTGAGGGTCCCCTGCAGGACCTCCAGATGCAGCTTCAAACAACTGTTTCGCCAACAGCTGCGAAATACTGGGGAGAGTTTCCCCGACAGTTCATTGACATTGTAGCAGTTTGCATGCAGCGTGTTAAGTGCTGGGGGATCTTCGCACGGCCAAGCATCCTGAACTTTGCTGAGAATGACTTGCTTTTCAGAGAAACATTTGTCTTTGAAAGCTGAATAACGACGCTTCCCCAGAGTATTTTCATCTTCCTTGGGCATTGCAAGCAGGTGTCTCTCCTGGCTGACTTCGTAATCTTTGGAGCACGAACTGATGATATTGTCCAATATCGTATGGGACAGCGTGAAACCATCCGAGAGATCGTAGGAGATGAACTTCGGTGGGTCTCCCACGCTGCAAATTCCGGGAACTGTGGCGAAGGCTAGGAGTGTTGGGACGAGCGCATAATCATCCAACAAGCTGTATGATACCGACGCCAGGGTGAACATCAGCTGATATGAGTCTTTCTTTGTAGCCCTACGACAGCGGTCGTACGCAGAAAGGAAGATGTTGGGAAAAGTCGGTTGAAGCCAGTCTTTGGAGTATCGCAAGCTGAGGGACTCGCCAATACCCTGGACATTTTTCCACTGAGTCAACAAACTAAGGAGATTCCGTTGCACTGGAAGTGTGCTCGGCCACTGATGGACCATGAAGGCGGTTTGGAATGCCCTCTCTTCCGCGACTTTGTCGGGAATATCACGCGAAACGTAGATGACATCTGTGTCACCGGGCGGGGGTGGAAAAGAGAACTGATCAGGATAGATCGCTGAGGCACGAATAGATGCGCGCTCTAGAAGGTGGTAGGTGAATCGTGGAAGATCACAGGTAAGTTGAAGGTTTTCAGATCCTTCTGAGAAAGTCGAAAGCCGTATGCCGTAGTCCATGATAGATTTCGCGGCTGGATGAAACCCATGGTGCTGTGCAAGGGGAGCAAGGCATGACCACGAAATTCTCTGCATCTTCTGCAGATGAGTGGGATACCAGACGCGCCCGGTTGACAGTGAACTGATCTCGCGCAAAAGATCTGTGTCACGGGGGCGAAGCTTCATGAACGATCGGCAAGCTGCGGAATGCAAGAGATGTAACGCCTCCTCTGTCCCCGTTCGACCCGTCAGGGAATCAGGGAGACAGCCGCTGGTAACAGCGTGAAGGAGCGCCTGATAGAGCTTACTTGTCAGACCCACGTTCCCAGTGAGACAGCGTAGATCTGTATCAACCCTGTACAACTGGTATGTTACTCGGATGCCTTCAGGAGCGATGGTGACGCGGACATGGTGACCATTGGCGGAGTATGAGATACGACCGTCTGGGATGATGACGGTGCGCGGATGCTCATCCGCAACTTGCGACTTCGGGCGCAAGATGAGTTGGTTTACCAATCCCAACATCGTGCCAGTAGACTGAATGACATCAACGACCATGTTGCGCATGTTACGGGACTGCAGTTCTCCATCCTCGTCGATGAAGAATTCGAGACCATATCGAGGCAAATCAGCCTTCAACGAGGGTGTGTTTCCGGATGCTTCATTATATGTGACTGCAATGAAGCGTGAATCCTCCAGAGGACGCAGCCTCTTGGAGATCATGTCCCACGTTTGACTGCGTATGTCGACTAGGGTGGCGCCGCTGGAATTCTGCACCATCGAGGAGCCCGAAACAGCAAATCGCAAAACCCAATTTTCAGATGATGACTTCCACGCATTTTCTGCTGGGCGAATCTCGATTTCATTTGTGCGCAGGTTGAGCCAATGAGTGTGGCCCGCTACCAAGATTGTCGGTAGGTCATCCACGAATTTGTGGCTCGGAATCAGCTGGAGGACAGGTGAGTCGTGTTCGATATGTTTTGCACGGATGATGAGATCGTTTGAGTCACGAAGAGCGAAAGACACCTTCAGGAACAAGCGAGTACATTGTATTAGCTGCTAAGTGATGAAAACAACGGCGACCAACCTGATGGTCACGAAGGTTCCCACATGTTGCATACTCCATTCCACGAATATCAGCTGGAGCGATGTCCAGAACTTGCTGTAGTTGATTGGTGAGCGTGTACCAACAAAGCTACAACTCTAAAGACTCACATCGCCAAAAATCGATTGGTAGGTAGGATGTTGCACTATCTTTGAAGGGAGCCTGCCCAGCTGTTTCCCGTCAATAAGCAGGCATCCACTAATCAAATTGAAGTGTACATCCTGTGGTAATTGAGAACACGAAGGCGCAGTCTGCGCCATAAGCCAACGAGAATTCGGAGCTGACAGTGCCCTCCAAGGAGTTCCATGTTTGTAACTGCCCCAAATCTTCACCGTCGCGCAATCAAGACCCTCCCTGTGAAACTCCACATATTGACGAATAGCGGGTTCTAATGCTTGACAACATCTCTTGTCTCGCTCTAGCAGTAACTTGGAATGTTGTGAAAGATCGCCCAGTTGGCTTGGAGTGTTGTCATAAATCATGACTGCACAGTATGCAAATACTTCGATGTCATCGTTCGACATCAAGAGTAGTGAAGCGTCTCCATCGACGTCGAAGGTGCTACGACAGGTGACTGCCATATCCCGGACGCGCCATTGTAAATCCCGGCTGACTGTCTCGTCGTTGCTAGCTCGCATTTCCCCTGATAACTGCGTCAGCAACGTAAAGGTCGCAGTTCGTATCCTTCGAAGGAGCGAATATCCCCGACTTTTGACACACTCTTCCTGAGTCGAGGACAAGGCACGGCACACAAGCGTGACTATAGTGCTGATCGTGACACCTTCCAACCAATTTCCTTCAACACTCGCCGTCAAATCCTCCAGCTCTCCTAGTAGTGCACTGAGGAAGGGCACGCTGTTCAACTCCTCGTGCCAAATAAGGCTGTCCTCGGACGAAAATGGGCCGACCTGTGAAACAGCTTGCGTCAACAGTAGATGGACCTCCTCACGTCGAAAATTGAGTATCCTTGCACGGAGTTCACGAAGCACATTCATCCATTGCAAACGTGGTCCACTCCGCAAGGCTCCGAACGCGATGAATTCATGGATGGTCATGTCCTTGTGACAATCTGCCTGATTGACTATGATCTCGTTTGACGTGTGGGATGTCTCTGCAAGGTATGGCTGCAAACCATGATATAGTCCCTTTGGAAGAAGAAAAGTACACAACTTGCTAGCATCGCAACGCAGCAGCACGTTCGCCGCCCATGCATCTGTGGTTGTATCGAAAGGTCGGAATTTGAGTCCATTGTTCACGCAGACCTGGGTGTCCAGCGCAGGAATGCGAGTGTCATTGTAATGACACTTGGAGAAAGGTTGAGCATCCGACGCCAAAGTGAGCCTTTGCCTTGGATGACAAGTGCGATATCGCTGCAAGGCGTCATAGTTTGGCAATGCCATGAAGGGACGAGTGGACGAAATCTTGTCCGGCCCGCAGATGTCAACGAAGACGTGCAATGTTATGGATCTCCACATGTCGAACGCAATGGGACATGCTAGCTCAAACACGACCACGATCGCTTCCTGCTCGCGCGCTGGTAACGGCCACTCGTGAACTCTAATCGTCATGGATTGCATCAGCTTCTCCACCATACACTTTTGGCAATCCTGTTTCTTGTGGTATTCCCAGCCGCGGGAGTTGACACCGTATTCGTGCTCTAAACTTGCTGCGCGCGTCTCTAGGTCACCGTACCTCTTGTTGAGGTTCTGAAGCTTAGACAACTTCTTCTTCCGCTTTTTCAGGCCATCCGCCTCGATGCGAACCTTCAAACTCTGCAGCTCGGATGACTGGTAAAAATATCGTGCCGCGAACGACTTGTCATCGTTGGTAAACGAGAGTGCTGACAGATGGCAGGAAGCCTGGCAATGACGACCTTTCAGGTAGGCATGCAATTTCTTCAAACGATCAAGGGCAGAAGCTTTGCGGATTAAAAGACACTCCCAAAGGGTTAATGGGATTTCGGGGGAGTATTCTGCAAGGAGTGGGATTTGTCCGACAACGACCTTATCCATGGCTACCCAGAGCTCAAAAAGGGTGAGAAGCATGATAGACAAATTCTCTGGGTTTCCTTTGTAGGCCTTCAGCGCTCTCGAGGAGTACGCAGAGGCGCATGCCTCAATCGAGACGCATGCGGAATCGATACTTTGAAATGAAACACGCGCCACCCAGTCGTCGATTCCTGATCCAATGGCGGTCTCGAAGTCTACGAGGGTAAGAGATGGTTCTGCGGCATGAGCGGCTACCAGGAAGCTAGCTTCAGCGTCGAGGAAATTATTGATTGTCCCGCGCATGTGGTGGCTGGGATTGAATGAGGTTGTTTGGGGGGACGAATGCTGGTTCTGCAAAGCTTGGCATATGTACTCTCGGCTCGTGTTCAAGGAAAGATGGGTATCTCGCAAGACTTGGAGGGTCTCGGGAGCCCAAAGAGGCGAGGCCTGTTGCGCGTTTTGAACACATCCCCATCTTTCTTCCAGGACACTCCTTACATCTCTGATGACCATTGTGACCATCTGCGATAACGCCGGAGATGCAGATGATCCAAGCTTGAAAAGACGGCGCGCAATCTTTGCCGACATGAATTGTAAAATTTCATTTGACAAGTCATGGTCGAGGGCAAGAGTTGTGAGCCTCGCCATGAAGAACAGCACGAACGATTTATACGTCATTCGTTCGAGAGCACTGCGCTCCAGAGTTGTCTGTAAGGCAACGCGAATGACAAGCCAAAGTGGAGACCGCCTCCACGGTAATTTCGCGCTATCCCACAGCACATCATCTCCAATACGCTTGCGGATGCGAGGAACATCAGCTATGCTTCCGAGGCCACGCAGTATACCGGTAAGGAGTTCCGTGATATAACGAGGATGTGTTGTGTCCCATTCTTCAAGAACAGTGGATTTGGCTTTTGTCCTCGCCGCTGCCGCATCAAGGACATCTTGATCCATGTGAACGAGAAAATTTGCCAGCTCGGCAGAAAAGGTAGCATTATCGATGATCATATCTGGGACTGTGATAGCAGGTCCAGGAAAAGAACGGATCAGCTTTCCCTTTGCGCGCATCACTGCGGTAGGGTCAGGAGAGACCTCAAATGATTCGAATATGGTCTCGGATTCGAGTTTTCTCATGACCACTGCAGCGTTTTGCGCGCGAATCATATATACAAGGACATCTGAAAATTACTCAACACGGAAAAAAAGTGTAAACAGGATGAACATAACAGACCTTCAGTGCCCATAGCATTGATTTGAGATTCGACTTCCTTCGCAGACATTACACTGAATCTGATAGAATCTTTGAGGTTGCGAAGCATTTTTAAGCTGCTTGTCCAAAGCAGCAGCCTATCGGACAGCTGGCCACTGAAGGTGATAGCAGCATCAAATACCGCCTGAGATAAGGCCAGGTCGTTCTCCAGGGATTGGTCACTCCCTTGCGGCAACTTGAGAGGAAGAAATACGTGATTGATGATATATTCCAGACTTGATTGATCTGTTGGAAGACATTTTACTGTTGAATATTGAGCCATGTTGTCAGTAGGATGAGAGGGGGGTGGGGCCATTGACAGTGAAATCTGGCCACTTCTAATAAGGAACATCACCAAAATTGCCGAAATCAGACACCACGTGATATGCGCCCAATTATTTTTCTATATGGGTTGACGAGCTCTCGCCCATTGTGCCTTTGGCACAAGCCAAAGGAGCGCTTCGCGCTCCTTTGGTGTAAGGTGAATTTTCAGGCAATAGTGTAATATTGATGCATTAGAGCAGGCTAAGTAGCCTAGCTTTGTGATGCATCAAGCTTGCTCATTGTGTGATGCATTATTAATGCATCAGGGATCTGACAGTGATGCATCATCTGTCCGGTACATATTTGGGCTGTGCTGTCCATATCTAGCACTCCTCCATCCATATTTAGCACTCGTCCATCCATCGTGCCCTATATACCCTGCTCCCGGCAGTACCTTGCTTACCTACTCCTTGCTTCCCGCTTCGCCCTGATAGTACCTTGCTTACATACTCTAATTCTTGGTATCCGGCCACTCAGTACTCACTTTAGTAGGTCTCTTTCTGTCTTTTTCTGCTTACATACTGTAATTCTTTGGCGTTCGGCTACTCAGTACTCAGTATTCACTTTAAGTAGGCCTCTTACCTGTTCCAGCTCTCCGTTGGGATTAGTAATAGGGTTCGAGTTTTGAATTCACTAAGTCTGTGTGAGCCTTGAATTCACTAAGTCCCTCACTCCATTCCGCCACCTTGTTCTGATTATGTAGTATGGAGTCAAAATAACTGTATTGCAGCGACACAATATTTGATACAGGACGTTGTTACAAGTATATACACACACTCTAAATGTAGGACATTGACTGGACTCTCACAACCCTACCATTCAAGAGCGCCGAGCCTTTCTGTGGAGTTTATTAGCGTGTTTTTGCAACAAAATAAAACGGACGTACTTCCGTGAGTCTGCGGGGCGAGCACGACGTGCCGGGACTCCAATGTTATTATCACGCTCTCGTGGATTGAAGGGAACATTGTTATGCACACGGAGACGAGGCGCGTTCATCTCCATGTGCACTGCCAGAGGCTCTGGCAATGTAGGTGGGTCCATGGATGATGTAGGAGCTGGGGATCTGTCAACACGCCGTCTGCATGCCCCACGGCGAGGATGAACCTCCGGCTGGTTGAGAAGTGAATCGTCATCCTGTCCTTCCTCGCTATTCGCAGATGGGACAGCAGGGAGCAGCACCTCCATTTCTTGATTTGATGGGGGGCAATCACAGTCGTCTGGAGATGTCAGGTTGGCGGGAGATTGCGCAG